>JAODAL010057964.1:0-22369 GCA_025379985.1 Phyllomedusa bahiana | reverse complement strand
TCTTGGGCCCCCAGTGGAGATGATTCTTGGGGTCCACCTTTGGGAGTGTTTCTTGGGGCCACCAGTGGAGCTGATTCTTGGGGCCCACCATTGGAGTTGATTCTTGGGGGCCACCAGTGGAGCTGATTCTTGGAGCCCACCAGAGAAGATTATTCTTGGGGCCACTAGTGGAGCTAATTATGGGGGCTCACCAGTGTGGTTGAGTTTTGGGACCCAGCAGTGAAATAGATTCTTAAAGCCCATCAATGGATTTGATTCTTGGGGCCCCTTCTGCAGCTATTGTACATGACTACACATGATTTTTTTTCTCTTTCTCCCTAAAAAGCCGTCCTTACTAGGGTTTTCCCTGCTCCCCCGTGGGCCATTCTGAACCTGGATATAGCTGAATACAACATGATGGGCCCATTCATTTGTCTATAAGCTCAAGACACAAAACCACAAAGGAAAGCGGAAACAATAGACATGTTTTTACCATGAGACTGATATCAGTAGAGGAGAAGGTATACAACCATAAGGCCCCACACTGGCAGTATATACCCAGGTTGTGCTACACTGGATACTTACTCTCTGTTTGAACTCTTCTCTCTCCTCCAGTGTGAGCGTGTCAGCTTTTGCAATGATGGGTACTACATTCACAATCCGACCCAGGCGTTTCATGAATTCAAGGTCCAGCGGTCTCAGCCTGAACAATATAACAAGTTTTTAGGCAACCGAAGCAACATACTTAAAGGGACGTTGTAACCAAACTAGGAAATGGGACCAGCAATAGAGCTCTTATTACTGAGTGAAACAAAATATCTGCCCCTTATGGGAAATTCTGCATTTTACAGCTTTTACATTTAAAGGGGCAAAGTTTTGCTGCAATGGAACCCAGAACTGGGGGCACTGTTGCATTAATTTCTATGGCAAATAAGTATTTCTGATGTGCTGGTGAAAAGTGGTACTGCAAGTGACAAAATTTCACAAAATTGCACAGTAAAATTATAGCTGACTATGGTCATATTCTCTGACCCCATAGGGTCCAAGGTACACACTGTCCACCTTTATAACTCTACTCACCAGTGGCCAGTAGGGGGAATAAAGTAGATGCAGCTGTGAATTCGTGAGTCTGGGATTCTGCGTTTCCGGTTCACCAGGATCTCCTCTCTCAGGTATTTCTCATATTGTTCATGAATGTACTTGATAATTGGGTCCCAGCTAGAACATTATAAAAGAGAAGGAGACAATGAGTTCAATATATACCTAAGTGTGAGTTTTTTCTGGCTTATATCATAGTTACATAGTTACATAGTACGGTTGAAAGAAGACACATGTCCATCGAGTTCAACCAAGGGTGGGGAAAATGTGTGTGAGGGAGAGAGACAAGGATTTTAAGCCCAGCCTCCCCACTGGTGAATGCCCTAAAACCCACAAGGCAAGAACCAATCTGTTCCAATGGAGACCCCATCTCTGACCCCAGAGCCTCCACCAGCCAGGATCCAGAATTTTACATAGCTACGTACGCATTAATATTCTTTAGTTCCAGGTAGGTATCTAAGCCTTTCTTGAAACCCTCACCTGTTCCTGCTGTGACCAGCTCCTCAGGCAGGCTATTCCACAGATTCACAGTTCTTACAGTGAAGAACGCCCTTCTCCTCTGAAGATTGAATCCTTTTTTCTCTAGTCGAAGGGAATGTTCTCTTGTCTTTTGAGGGGGCTTCACTTGAAATAATTTTTCCCCATACTTTTTGTAGGGACCATTTATATATTTATATAAATTAATCATGTCCCCCCGAAGCCGTCTTTTCTCAAGACTAAATAAGTTCAATTCTACTAACCTCTCCTCATAACTAAGATGCTCCATTCCCCTTATAAGTTTGGTTGCTTGGCTTTGCACGCTCTCTAAGATGCTCCATTCCCCTTATAAGTTTGGTTGCTTGTCTTTGCATTCTCTCTAAGATGCTCCATTCCCCTTATAAGTTTGGTTGCTCGTCTTTGTACTCTCTCTAGCTCCATTACATCTCTTCTATAAACTGGGGCCCAGAACTGAACAGCATATTCTAAGTGAGGTCGCACCAATGCTTTGTACAGCGGTAGAATTACATCCTTGTCCCGCGAGTCCAGGCCTCATTTAATACACGCCAAGATCTTACTTGCCCTAGAGGCAGCTGATTGACACTGCATGCTATTCTGTAGTCTATGATCTACAAGAACGCCGAGATCTTTCTCAACAAGCGATTCTCCAAGTTTTTCTCTCTCTAGGACATATGATGCCTGTAGATTATTTCTACCCAGATGCAGAACCTTACATTTATCCACATTGAACCCCATTTGCCAAGTGGATGCCCAAGCACTCAGTGTGTCCAGGTCTCCTTGCAATTTATCAGCATCTTCCATAGATTGCACTACCCTGCATAGCTTGGTGTCATCTGCAAAAATCGAAACCGTGCTATTGATCCCTTCCACTATATCGTTAATAAATACATTAAATAAGAGAGGACCCAATACTGAGCCCTGTGGCCACCACTCATAACCGGGGACCACTCAGAGTAGGAGTCATTTACCACCACTCTCCGAGTACGATCCAGCAGCCAGTTTTTGATCCAATTACACACTGTTATCTCTAATCCAATGTATTTTACCTAGTTTCTAGTTTTTATGGCTTATATCGTGTAGATATTGGTTTACTTATTTGTATCTAGAACCTTATGTCTTCATATCTAGAACATGGCAAACAAAAAACATGTTTTAGATGGTTTCAGAACCGTATGAAGTAATCATTGTCTTGGAAGAAAAAAGTGCAATGATAATAGCTTTTTAGATGGATCTAGAACCCAGGTAACTTTAACTTCAGTGAATGTTATTTGTGAGGGGTTAAGGGCAGATTACTTAATCCACAATATCCCTTCCAGGTCAATAAATAAGAAATCTTAGAAAAATCCCAGAGTTTCAGTTTTTTTTGAAGACTGCAGAACATCTCCATTGTCAAGATCTTTCTTGGTAGATCTAGAACTAATTTGTACTAGTGTCATGAAAAAGTAGAACTCTATAACAGGGAACGCTAGTGCTAGATACTCATTTACACGAATATTGGGGTAAATTGTTCTCAGTATTTTACAGCAGTGAACATAAGTTATCTTGGTAAAGAGAACACTTCAAGATTATTCTAGAGCCTTAGGTTCTAGTAATATAAGTAGACCCATGGACTCAATGACATATAGAACCTATGCTATAATAGTCATGTATTATACAATCCCTTAGGTTACGCTAATGTCAGAGTATACGTATGGGACTCTTGACTGAACATAGTGCATTACAAAATATCATTTAGGTAGCTCTAGAATCTGGGTCTAGAACAGAATGCAATAATATTAACTTTATAAAAGAAGTCTAGAACTCTGACTACATGAGTCATGGAGTATTCATTTCTCATGATGAGTCTAGAACTGTCTACAGGTACTAATCATTGAAAAGTTCCAGATCTTTAGACCCAAGCTTTCTTGGTAGATCTAAAACTCAGCTGTATTAGTGTCATGAAAAATTCAGACTACCGAACAGGTGACCTAATTTTAATTAGTTAGTGCTAGACCTTCATCTACAGGAAGTTCGGGTCAAATGTTCTCACTATAGGTTTACAATATTTAACCAGGGCTGTGGAGTCGGCAAGCCGAAGCCCCGACTCTTAGCCAAATATAACAAAAAACCGACCACCACAAAACACACCAACCTAATAATTTCAAATCCTAAACTGAAAAGTGATAATAAAAATCTGTCCCAACGCGTTTCTCCTACAGATATCGCAGGTTCATCAGGGAACAGTAGCCCATTAATAGTTGTTTAATGGTCGGATAATATGACATACAGGTACCAAGATACCAAGATCCAGTGCCAAGATGCCAATGTGCCACACTAACCGCATCTGCGGCACAAACAGGGACGGTGCCCAGATAACTTTATAAGCACAACGGGTAATAATATTCCAGAGTAAATAGTTAACATCCCTTAGGGCTAATCCTCAAGCAATATGATAAGCGAGCATATCGGGAACCCACCATAATATGGGTTAAATGATAATACCACCAATAGATAGTCATAGAAGATAGCTCACTTCCCTTCAAATATCCTCAAGATGTGGAACTGATGATGTCCACAGAGAGATGCGCCATTCCTATTGACTGCTACTCACGTGCGCATGCGCGGGTCTCGGCCGGCTGAGTCTCCCGTTCACGCACGCGCTAATGACGCGGCGATACGGGACTCTTTGAATCGCTGTTGCTTTATTGAACATCATGCTGGACACTGCTAGCGATTTTTGGCGCCAAGCGGGGAATATTTAAAGGGTTTGGGACTGACAGTGGGTCTGGCGTCTCTACCACAGTCCGGCCCACACAACGGAGGAACATCTCTCTGTGGACATCATCAGTTCCACATCTTGAGGATATTTGAAGGGAAGTGAGCTATCTTCTGTGACTATCTATTGGTGGTATTATCATTTAACCCATATTAATGGTGGGTTCCCGATATGCTACGCTTTATCATTATTGCTTGAGGATTAGCCCTAAGGGATGTTAACTATTTACTCTGGAATATTATTACCCGTTGTGCTTATAAAGTTATCTGGGCACCGTCCCTGTTTGTGCCGCAGATGCGGTTAGTGTGGCACATTGGCATCTTGGCACTGTATCTTGGTATCTTGGTACCTGTATGTCATATTATCCGACCATTAAACAACTATTAATGGGCTACTGTTCCCTGATGAACCTGCGATATCTGTAGGAGAAACGCGTTGGGACAGATTTTTATTATCACTTTTCAGTTTAGGATTTGAAATTATTAGGTTGGTGTGTTTTGTGGTGGTCGGTTTTTTGTTATATTTGGCTAAGGGATGGTGTAGGGTATTCTAGTTAGGATCCTGTGTGGGGTCGCCCTTTTTGGGGCGGGTTCTCCACTTTTGAGGTAGATTCGTTTTTGAGGGTATAATAGGGTGTAGCTTTGTATGCTTTTTAATTGTATTCAATAAAAGTCATTATATTTTATTAGTATTTTGTATATTTAGCCCCAATAGGTATTGGTGTTTGTGTAATTATTTTTGTATTCTTTGGTCAATACTGGGCATTTGCATCGACTGGGATCTCCTTCCCATTATCATTAGGAGACAGGTGGTTTTGTTCCGACTCCTCAATTTCCCAAACCTCCGACTCAGACTCCCGACTTCCTCATACACGGCGCATGTTTAAGTGATAACTTTACTGTAGTAAAGTGGTAACATCAGGCTGTTTATCACCTTATGATACAATAAAAAATCGATTTATGTAGAACAAACACATACAAGCAAAAGGGTAACAAAGTTTTGATCTTTTGAACTTTTTGGGGGGAAAGGATTGGAAAAAAAAAGGCTTTATTTTTCCCCAAGTCCCGCCCTGCCCCAAAACTTTTGGGGAAAAATTTTGTAAAAAAGGAAAAAGGGGGGATCGTTTTTGGGTAAAGGGACTTTTGAATTAAACCAAAGCCCAAAGGGTTTTTTAGGCAGATTAAAAAACCAAAAAGGGGGAATTTTCCCAAATACTCAACAAAATAATAAACTTTTTGATTTTTGGGAAAGAAAAAAACATTAACAAGGGCAAGTTACAGGAAAAAAACTGCAAACTAAGCAGTTTTGTTAAAATACTTTCAAGTAAAATTTTAAGGTATAAAAATGGAAAGATGACTGTATTTAAAATTACGAAACCTAAAATTAAAAAGGGCTGAAAGTGGAGGGGGAAAAAAATGGAGCCTGAAAGCCAAAATTTTTAAAAAACCAAATTGTTCCCCTTTTTTTCTTTTCAGTTTTAAAATTTTTTTTAAAAAGGATAGTTTTTAGAACAAAAAAAAAAATTGAAAATATGAAAAAACCCCTTGCGGGAAAAATTTTGTGGAAGGTCTAAGTTTTTTTTCTGGAAATAGAAAGGGGCCTTACACCAGACCCTTTACATAACCTCACATTGATCTCAGATTTCCGGGCCCTACAGAAGGGCCCTCTCTACCTAACTTGGGTTTGGGGGGCAAACCCTTTGGGGGACCACGGGAAAACACCCTTTAAAAATTTGCCCGGGTATAAAGGAATTGTCGAGTAAAGTCAGTTTTTTAAATGAATGGGTTAAAAATTTCTTTATTCCCTTTTAAAAAAGGGGGAAAAAAATTTTTGCTAAAAATCTGTTTTCCTCGGGAGTGAATTTTTCCCCCCTGGTGCACCCGCTTTCCCTGCCCCTTTCTTTCTTCCACTCCCCCATGTGATGGGGGCCTGAAAGATATGGGGAAAAGTGGGCACCTCCGGGACCCAAGCCTCTTGCTCTTTGCATCGAACTAACGGCCCAAACTTATTATATATTTTGGGATTTCGACCCCCCCACGCCCCCTTCCCGAATCCCCCCAGCCCTAATTTTCTTTTTGGGGGCAAAGAGTATGGGCACAAAAACTTAAAGGTGGTTCTGGGAGCCTTTTGGGTTTTGACGAATTTTTGGCAGACTTTATGAAACTCAGTGACATATGGGGACTCTTTCCAAATAGTAGTCATGGGTTACAAAATTTCCTGTAATACGGGATTAATTAAGTTTAACCCCTTTCATGAGTCTAAAAACATTTTTCATTTAAACAGCCCAATTTGAGACTGCGACTTTTTTTGGTTTTAATCTAGAAAAAAGGGTTGTCCCTTTTTGCCCCCCCCCCCCCCAAAAAAAAATTTTTAAAGGTTTTTTTGTTTAGACCCCCCCCATTTACAAAAAATTTTGGGGAAAAAATTTGTTCTCATGAGGGGTTTTAACATCAATTTTTTTCTTGGAAAGGAAAGTCACAGCACTAGATTTTTCAAGGTGGTTTAGAGCCTTAGATTCCGTTATTGAATAAAATTTCATGGTCCCCATAAACCCTTTCCCCTAAATTGTCTTTTGTTTTACATAATATTGTTAGAAAATTTTTAAATTTAACAAATAAAAAGGGGGTAAGGCAGTTTTTTAGAACCTGGGTTTAAAACCCAAAATTTTCAAAAAAACTAACACAAATGGGAAAGGTCTAGAACTCTGGCTTATTCACTCAAGGTTCTAGAAAAAGTCTAAAATTTAAACATGAGAAAATTACTAGTTTTTTTCCCAAATTTGCAATCTTTCCAACAGAACGCCCCTTTTCATGGGGGTCCAGATGGAGATGATCTTTAAAGGACAGGGGTTCCAAACCCCCGGGGGAAAACAAAAATTTCCGCCTAAATTGCTTGTCTAAAAAACCCCCTTTTGAATGACTTTTTTTTCCCCCGGGCAGCCTCTAGGAAACCCTATGACATTACTGATTGCAGGGTGTAAAAGTACATGAGTCCTATAGAGCACCTAGAACAGTTACAGAGTCATCACTGAGACAGTTTAGCTCTTCAAATGCAATCATCCATAAGGAACGCACCTCTTTGTTTATGGAAGGGTCTTAGTCCAGAGGGAGATGTATACTTCATAGGACTAGTTCTCCCACCTCTAGTTATCAGTATAATATGGTTCTCCATGTGATTGGTCTGGGACACTCCCTGCTCAGAGCAGTCGACAGTCATCTTTGGAGTTAGTTCTAGATATTCAGACTAGAATAAGATCCCAGGAACTCTTGTCATGGTTGGTCCTAGATGGAGAGATGATTTTCTCAGGACAAGTGTTCACTCCAGGTTACAGTACAACAGTTCTCCTTGCTTGACAATTTAGAAAGCCTCTAGACATGGCATCAGTCTACCAGTAGCTCTAGAACCTAGTGATCATACTGATTGCAGTGTATACCAATTTATGAGTGTAGGGACGCACTAGAACACGTCTCTACAGTCATCATTGAGATAATTCTTAGATATTCAACTGGTCTGGGGTCTTAGGCCAGTGGATACGATCTTCACTAGGACAATTCTCCGACCTCTTAGTACAGCTACATATCGTCTCACTCCTCCATGATTGGTCTGGGACACTTCTAGGATTAAATAGTTTAATGAACTACCTAGCAAACAGTCTACAGTCATCTTTGAGAGTGTTATAGATCTTCCAGACTACAATCCATCACAGAGAATTCTTGTTCTTGTGGGTACCAGATGGAGATGATCATCACAGGACAGTGCTCCACACTCCAGGGTTACATTACAATATGTTCTCTTTGGCTTGGTCTAGAACCTCTAGAAATGACTCTCACTCTGTCCCGCAGCTCTAGAAACCTGTGAAATACTGATTTTGTACCTCCTGCGTTATACATGCATACATAGATAGCATCTAGAACAGTCTATACTAAATTTACCAATGTTTTGGTTATTGATCGCTGATCTTCCAAATCCCTGGTGTGTCTGATGGCACGCGGTGCGCCTCATCTCCATCCTCGCTCCTCGATCATGTGGTATGGACCAAAGGTAAGGATGTGTGAACATTGGTATCTAAGACCAGGAAGGTTGGGTACCAGGTTCTAGATGTCTGTGCCAGCCACTTGGGTTTACAGGAAGGGTATCTTACGCCTTGGGAACTGGACAGCTTTAGCATTTCCAAGGTTTTGGGAATACCGGAGCCGGGAAACTTTGCGGATCACCTTGGACTTGAACAGAGTATTCAACAAAGTAGTGAATTTGCCCAATCCGCTCTGACTGCCAATGTGGAGAAGATACCTTGAGCTTGTGAGAACATCTCTAGGTTGAGGTCAGTAATATACATTAAACAAAGATCTCTCCATTCACATCAAAGCCATATGTAGAGTTCTACTGTGTTTCTGTTATTAGGGAGAATATTGTGTTTCGCAAAAACGTAAGTAGGACAGCGCACACGTGTAGTGATTCAGTTCCATATAAAATCATTATTTATTAGTGTATGGAAACTAAAAAAAACCCTGTCCTATAATGGAGGCATAGTGAAGGAAAAAATTGAAACAACACCTCGATAAAAGTCTTAAACGCGTTTTCCGTGCTTATCTTGCCCTTAGGAAGCATGGGCATTATGGGAGCTCGCGGAGGATAGGCCACCAAACATATGGCGGGGACTCTTGCTATTAGAGCACAGGTCTGACGGGGTTTGTGCTCCAACACATTGTCTGTTCCCAATGGTGATCGGTAACTTCTAAAAAGAAGCTTTTGGATGTGAATGGAGAGACTAACAATGACCTACAGAAACAAGATAATGCACCTTCTCCTTAATCATACTATTTACTCTTTAATTCTATTTTTTTTAGTATTTCCTGAGCTCGCCTCAACTGCAAGATTTGTGGAGGCGATTGTCCTTTGTAACCCTTCGGCCCTTCACATATATCCTTATATTTAAAGGGGTTGTCTCACTACAGCGGATCGCTGCTTTTTATGGTTGAAAGATCTTCGCCAAAAACAAGTCACTTTGCAATATGTGTCCTTTAAAACATGTCCTACCTATTCTTAGATATCCCCTCATGTATGGGCTGCATCAGCTCCTCGGGTCGCTATAGCTACAGACCTGTCCAATCTATCCTGACAGGCTGCCAGCACTGGTCGCTATAGCTACAGACCTGTTCGATCTCTCCTTATAAGCTGCCAGCACTGGTCGCTATAGCTACAGACCTGTTCAATATCTCCTGATAGGCTGCCAGCACTGGTCACTATAGCTACAAACCTGTTCAATATCTCCTGATAGGCTGCCAGCACTGGTCGCTATACCCTACAGACCTGTTCAATATCTCCTGATAGGCTGCCGCACGGGTCGCTAATAGCTAACAAACCTGTTTGATCTCTCCTGATAGGCTGCCAGCACTGGTCGCTATAGCTACAGACCTGTTCAATATCTCCTGATAGGCTGCCAGCACTGGTCGCTATAGCTACAAACCATTTTTCAATATCTCCTGATAGGCTGCCAGCACTGGTTGCTATAGATACAGACCTGTTTGATCTCTCCTAATAGGCTGCCAGCACTGGTCGCTATAGCTACAGACCTGGCTTGTACTGCAGCCTAGCAAAAGCCAGTAAACCTCCTCTGAATTCAAAGTGAAACCAAGAAAACAGGACTGAGGTGAGAGGAATCAATGTAGTGAGACAACCCCTTTAAGATACATCAAGTGAGTGTGAACTGGTAATGTAGAATATGAACTACAAGTCTCAGCATGCCAAACTGCATGTACTACTACTACTACCTCCCTTTACTGTATATTTCTCTCTCTAAAAAAAACATGTGTTCTCATTTCTGATCTGGAAAGTGCGAGTCTCTTGGGTTACACATGTACTGAAGAAATATAGGGTTTATAAATATTTTTTTGAAATAAAAGTTATGTTTTAGGTTGCTCTCCTCTGCAGTGATTGTGGTATATGCGACTACAACCATCATACTTCTGCTGGGGAGCAATAACTTCCAGTCCACCTAATGGGAAGGCAACAAACAAAGCTGGCCTTCCCTCAATAGCCGGAATAGACCGTTTTCTTCTGCTATATAGTGTCCACATAATGCTGTATATACAGTACACACAATGCTGCCATATAGTGTCCAGATAATGCTGTATATACAGTACACACAATGCTGCCATATAGTGTCCAGATAATGCTGTATATACAGTACATACAGCCCACATAATACTTCCATACAGTGCCACACTAATACTACCACATACAGCCCACATCATACTTCCATACAGTGCCACACTAATACTACCACATACAGCCTACATAATACTTCCATACAGTGCCACACTAATACTGCTACATATAGCCCACATCATACTTCCATACAGTGCAAAGCTAATGCTGCCACAAAAACACCCACATAATACTTCCATACAGTGCCAAAACTAATACTACCCACATACAGCCCACATCATACTTCCATACAGTGCCACACTAATACTACCACATACAGCCCACATCATACTTCCATACAGTGCCACACTAATACTGCTACATATAGCCCACATCATACTTCCATACAGTGCAAAGCTAATGCTGCCACATACAGCCCACATAATACTTCCATACAGTGCCACACTAATACTACCACATACAGCCCACATCATACTTCCATACAGTGCCACACTAATACTACCACATACAGCCCACATCATACTTCCATACAGTGCCACACTAATACGCTAAAATATAGCCCAACATCATACTTCCATACAGTGCAAAGCTAATGCTGCCACATACAGCCCACATAATACTTCCATACAGTGCCACACTAATACTACCAAACATACAGCCCACATCATACTTCCATAACAGTGCCACACTAATACTGCAACATATAGCCCACATCATACTTCCATACAGTGCAAAGCTAATGGCTCCCAAACATACAGCCCACTCATACTTCCATACAGTGCCAAGCAAAAGATGTGCAGCTCATAACCCTGTTTTCCCCGAAAATAAGACAGGGGTCTTATATTAAATTTTTTGCTCCTGAAGACGAGCGAAGACTTATTTTCAGGTTTTTTTTTTTTCTATGAACAATAATTCACATTTATTGTTGAACAAAACATCAACCTGTATTAATATCCTGTAGGGATTTCCTCACAAACATCAGCAGAAGCAGCCAAACTCTGAATTACATCAAAAAAAGGCACCATGTCTTATTTTTGGGGAAACAGGATAGTAGCACCAAATAGTGCCCCAATGCTGCCATATACAGTGCATGTAATACCACCATATAGGGCCACATGTATGAAAACTGTCTAAGACTTCTTGTTGCCCATAGCAACCAATCAGAGCTCATAGCAACCAATCAGAGCCCATAGCAACCAATCAGAGCCCATAGCAACCAATCAGAGCCCATAGCAAACCAATCAAGCTCACAGAAAACCCAAACAAGCTCATAGAAACCAATCAGAGCCCATAGCAACCAATCAGATCCCATAGCGACCAATCAGAGCTTATAGCAACCAATCAGATCCCATAGCAACCAATCAGAGCTTATAGCAACCAATCAGAGCTCACAGCAACCAATCAGAGCTCATAGAAACCAATCAGAGCCCATAGCAACCAATCAGAGCCCATAGCCACCAGTCAGAACCCATAGCAACCAATCAGAGATCATAGCAACCAATCAGAGTCCATATCGACCAATCAGAGCCCATATCAACCAATCAGAGCTGATAGCGACCAATCAGCGCGCATAGCAACCAATCAGAGCGCATAGCAACCAAACAGCGCGCATAGCAACCAGAGCTGATAGCAACCAATCAGAGCGCCCCTTTTATTTCATATAGTGCTCTGTAAAAATAAGAGGGGGGCTCTGATTGGTTGCTATGGGCTGTGATTGGTTGCTATCAGCTCTGTTTGCTATGGGCTCTGATTGGTTGCTATGGGCTGTGATTGGTTGCTATGAACTCTGACTGGTTGCTATGGGCTCTGATTGGTTGCTATGGGCTCTGATTGGTTGCTATGAGCTCTGACTGGTTGCTATGGGCTCTGATTGGATGCTATGGGCTCTGATTGGATGCTATGGGCTGTGATTGGTTGCTATGGGCTGTGATTGGTTGCTATGGGCTGTGATTGGTTACTATGAGCTCTGACTGGTTGCTATGGGCTCTGATTGGATGCTATGGGCACCAAGAAAAGTCTTAGACCTAGACAGCTTTCATACATGTAGCCCATAGTGTCCAAATAATATGCAGTAGCCAAACAAAAATGTAAAGAGCCCACATAATACTTCCATATAGTGCCCAATAATACAGCCATATATAAGGCTACAATATCATGCCATCATACACTTTTCCCACCCTGTCCCTAAATCCAGCTCGTCCCATGGGGTCCTGCGGTTAATTGGGCAGGGGCCTACGCTCATCACCTGTTTGGGGGCGTTTAAAAGGCCACAGATCTGCTCTATTTTCCCTTTTTCTTCTAGACTGTACCGACGGAAGAATGTACGGGACGGGAGACAAATGGCAGCGCTTCTCTTCCCCAGCCCTACTTTATATAACTGAGCGGCAGCACGCTGGAGGCGGCGGAGCGGCAGAGCCGCGGTGGGAGAAGGAAAAAGTATTTCACCCATTTCTGCTCAAATTAAAAATTATTCAGGAAGGGGTCACAGATAAGGAACAGTTCAGAACCCGGGAGGGTGAGCATCAGAGAGTAATGGGGTCCCCTTTTTAAATTAACAGGTCAGTACGGGTGTCATCAGAGAGAAAAGAGGCCACAAAAATCTAGTAACAGGTCAGTGACGGTGATGTCATCATGGGAGTAATGAGGTCAAACATTCTATGTAACAGGTCAGTGACCACACGGTGATGTCATCATGAGAGTAATGAGGCCACACATTCTATTAAAGGTCAGGCCCGGGATGGGTTCATCATGAGATAAGAGGTCAAACATTCTAGAAACATTCAGCCTGTGACCAACTGTGATGTCATCATTGAGAATGGGGTCGGGAAAGAAACAAGTAAGCTGTGACCGACGGTGATGTCACAGGGAGTAAGAGCACCATTCTATTAACATGTCAGTAGGGTGAGTCATCATGGAGAAGGGGCCACACATTCTAGTAACAGGTCATCTGTCCCGGGAGGGTGATTTCATCAGGGAGAAAATTTAGTCAACTTTCTATGTAAGGGGGTCGTGACCGGATGGTGATGTCATCAGAGAGAAAATGAGGTCAAACATTCTATGTAACAGTTCACCTGTGACCAGATTTGGGGTTCACATGTGAGGAATGAGGTCAGAAATACAAGTAAGTCTGGTTTTGGAAGGTGATACATCAGGGGAGAATGAGTCACACTTTCTATGTAACAGGTCAGTGACGGTGAGTCATCATGAGAGTAATGGGGGTCACACATTCTAATAACGGGTTATGCCCCGGACGGTGAGTCTTTATATAGTAATGGGTCACACATTCTATAAAACGGGACAGTCTTTACCACTTATGTCACATGGGAGTAAGAGGTCAAACATTTTATTAACAGTTCACCCTGTGACCAACTTGATTTCATCATGTGAGGAAGATCAGAAAGTAACAATTAAGTCTGGATTGGAGGGTGAGTCATCATGAAGAAAAGAGGTCACACATTCTATGTTCTCATGCCCGGTGATTCATCAGGGGGAAAAGAGGCACACTTTGAAATAACAGGTCTCTGGATGTCCTCAGCAGTGGGGTCACCAGGTCTTCCGTCCCATTGTCCTTCCCATTTGAGCCCGGGTCTCAGAACAGCAGAGCGGAGCCGCATCCTTTCAGTGGGGATCCACCACCCCCCCACCCTTATGTTGAACCGAAGCCCCTATTTCATGGCCTTGCGCTTCATCTGCTCCAGCACAGAGTCGATGCCCACGTAGCCGAAGGGCTCCCGGCCCAGCTCCTCGCACATCTTGGTGTCCCCTGCAGCTCTGACCAGGCTCAGCTCCTCCATCCTGCTGACGCTGCTCGCACGCTCCGGCCGGGGGCTGTGATCTGAAGAGAGGAAAGAGGAAGACGGAGAGAAGCATCAGCAGGAACAAGGAGAAATGGGGAAGAAGTCTTGTGTCATTAACCCTTCATCTACTGCACAGAAGACCGACGCAACCCAAAACCAGCCAAATGTGATCACAAAAACCCCAGGCATCACAGCCTCAACACTCAGACAAAAACCCACCAGTCTGTACTGCTCCAAGGCCTCACTATTCTGTGGTGCACACTGTACATACATTACTTATCCTGTACGACCTGAGTTACATCCTTTTTTATCCTCCAAGCGGGACTCATTATTCTCTGGGGCAGTCACTGACATACATTTCTTATCCTGTACTGATCCATTACATCCTGTATTATGCCCAAGCGCGCTCACTATTTTGCTGGGGCAGTCACTGTTACATACTTACTTATCCTTACAACCTGATTTTCATCCTGTATTATCCTCCGACTTGCCCCTATTTGCTGGGCAGTCAGTTACATACATTACTTACCTGTACTGATCCGAGTTACATCCCGTATTAAACTCCAGAGCTGCATCACATTCTGCTGGTGCAGCACTGTGTACATACTTACTTATCCGTACAATCCCGAGTTTTCATCCCTTTTTATACCCAGAGCTGCACTCACCCATTCTGCAGATTAGGGCCCTTGCTTGCGGCCCGATGCCCCAGTCATGCATCGTACAGGTCACAGTGGAGCACCACAGCACCACAGATGTCCCCATGGCCGTGCCTCTGACCACCATGTGTGGAGAACTTGCATTCTCCATGTGGGCCTCATGTTGGTTGAGCTTCCATTCCTTTCATAGTACAGAAGCCATGAGCCCCATTGAGAAACCAGACAGAACTTTTAAGGATCCAGAAGATACAAGAGATAGGAAGTGACTGCTCCAGACCAACCAAGGTCCATCTATGTGGCCAAAAACTCCCTCCGACCAGGCCACGTGTATAGGGCTCAATTTTTTCCTCCTGGGACCAATCACCTCAGGTACCCCTCCACTCCTCCCCTGGGGGGGCCCCCTTTTACCCTAACCCCCCGGCAAACCAAAACTCCTAAGCCTCAGAAACCCCGCGCTGGTCCCCAAAGAGGACAAGGTGGACGAGGGGGAGATGTGGGGCCTTGAATAAAAGTCGGCAATGAGGGGGTGCAGGCGGCGCTGCCATCAAGCCTGCAGACCATGGCAGGTGGTGGAGAGCACAGGCGTGATGGACCCAGGATGTCCAGGGTGTCCCCCCCAACCAACCCTCCAGGCACGTACCTCTCTGCTAATCGCACTGATGAATCGGGGGGGCGGGCAGGCTCCTCTTCAGCAGCATGAAGACCCCAGAACCATCCGCAGCCGCCTCCCAGGAATCATGGAGAAACCCAGGATTTTTTTGTTCAGGAGGACAGGGGGGGGGGGGGGCACCAAGCGGCTGCACCTTATGGCAGGCAAAGCGGTCGCTCTCTCATCCCCTCTCTATAGGAGCCCCCCCACTGGGACGAGACAACAAAGACCCTGCGTTATAGGCACACGTGACTGGAATGGCAAATAATAACCCTTTAAGAGCCAATGGGGTTGGGGAGGCGCAGCAGAAGGCGCCCGCCCCGCGCCCAGACCCCTCACAACGTCCCAATTAACGGATGGAGGGTCAGCTCCAATTATAGGAATAGGGAAATGATGGCCGGAGAGCTGCTGAGCGCTGACACTGGAGAGCCTGATGGCCGGAGAGCTGCTGAGCGCTGACACTGGAGATCCTGATGGCCGGAGAGCTGCTGAGCGCTGACACTGGAGAGCCTGATGGCTGGAGAGCTGCTGAGCGCTGACACTGAGATCCTGATGGCCGGAGAGCTGCTGAGCGCTGACAACTGGAGAGCCTGATGGCTGGAGAGCTGCTGAGCGCTGACACTGGAGAGCCTGATGGCTGGAGAGCTGCTGAGCGCTGACACTGGAGATCCTGATGGCTGGAGAGCTGCTGAGCGCTGACACTGGAGATCCTGATGGCTGGAGAGCTGCTGAGCACTGACACTGGCGATCCTGATGGCCGAGAGCTGCTGAGCGCTGATAACTGTGAGAGCCTGATGGCCGAGAGCTGCTGAGCGCTGACACTGGAGAGCCTGATGGCCGGAGAGCTGCTGAGCGCTGACACTGGAGAGCCTGATGGCTGGAGAGCTGCTGAGCGCTGACACTGGAGATCCTGATGGCCGGAGAGCTGCTGAGCGCTGACACTGGAGAGCCTGATGGCTGGAGAGCTGCTGAGCGCTGACACTGGAAGATCCTGATGGCCGGAGAGTGCTGAGCGCTGACACTGGAGAGCCTGATGGCTGGAGAGCTGCTGAGCGCTGACACTGGAGAGACTGATGGCTGGAGAGCTGCTGACGCTGACACTGGAGATCCTGATGGCCGGAGAGAGCTGAGCGCTGACACACGAGAGCCTGATGGCCGGAGAGCTGCTGAGCACTGACACTGGAGATCCTAATGGCCGGAGAGCTGCTAAGCGCTGACACTGGAGAGCCTAATGGCCGGAGAGCTGCTGAGCGCTGACACTGGAGATCCTGATGGCTGGAGAGCTGCTGAGCGCTGACACTGGAGATCCTGATGGCTGGAGAGCTGCTGAGCACTGACACTGGCGATCCTGATGGCCGGAGAGCTGCTGAGCGCTGATACTGGAGAGCCTGATGGCCGGAGAGCTGCTGAGCGCTGACACTGGAGAGCCTGATGGCCGGAGAGCTGCTGAGCGCTGACACTGGAGAGCCTGATGGCTGGAGAGCTGCTGAGCGCTGACACTGGAGATCCTGATGGCCAGAGAGCTGCAGAGCGCTGACACTGGAGAGCCTGATGGTCAGAGAGCAGCGGAGCGCTGACACGGGAGTTCCTGAGGGCCGGAGAGCTGCTGAGCGCTGACACTGGACATCGCCTGATGGCCGGAGAGCTGCAGAGCGCTGACAAGGGAGATCCTGATGGCCGAGAGACTGCTGAGCGCTGACACTGAAGAGCCTGATGGTCAGAGAGCTGCTGAGCGCTGACACTGGAGATCCTGATGGCCGGAGAGCTGCTGAGCGCTGACACTGGAGAGCCTGATGGCCGGAGAGCTGCTGAGCGCTGACACTGGAGAGCCTGATGGCCGGAGAGCTGCTGAGCGCTGACACTGGAGAGCCTGATGGCCGGAGAGCTGCTGAGCGCTGACACTGTAGAGCCTGATGGTCAGAGAGCTGCTGAGCGCTGACACTGGAGATCCGTATGGCCGGAGAGCTGCTGAGCGCTGACACTGGAGATCCTTATGGACTGAGAGCTGCTGAGCGCTGACACTGGAGAGCCTGATGGCTGGAGAGCTGCTGAGCGCTGACACTGAAGAGCCTGATGCCCGGAGAGCTGCTGAGCGCTGACACTGGAGATCCTGATGGCCGGAGAGCTGCTGAGCGCTGACACTGGAGAGCCTGATGGCCGGAGAGCTGCTGAGCGCTGACACTGAAGAGCCTGATGGCTGGAGAGCTGCTGAGCGCTGACACTGGAGAGCCTGATGGCTGGAGAGCTGCTGAGCGCTGACACTGGAGATCCTGATGGCCGGAGAGCTGCTGAGCGCTGACACTGGAGAGCCTGATGGCCGGAGAGCTGCTGAGCGCTGATACTGGAGATCCTGATGGCCGGAGAGCTGCTGAGCTCTGACACTGGAGATCCGTATGGCCGGAGAGCTGCTGAGCGCTGACACTGGAGAGCCTGATGGCCGGAGAGCTGCTGAGCGCTGAAACGGGAGATCCTGAAGGCAGCAGAGCTGCTGAGCGCTGACACTGGAGAGCCTGATGGCCGGAGAGCTGCTGAGCGCTGACACTGGAGATCCTGATGGCTGGAGAGCTGCTGAGCGCTGACACTGGAGATCCTGATGGCCGGAGAGCTGCTGAGCGCTGACACTGGAGATCCATATGGCCGGAGAGCTGCTGAGCGCTGACAACTGCAGATCCTTATGGCCGGAGAGCTGCTGAGCTCTGACACTGGAGATCCTGATGGCCGGAGAGCTGCTGAGCGCTGTCACTGAAGAGCCTGATGGCCGGAGAGCTGCTGAGCGCTGACACTGAAGAGCCTGATGGCTGGAGAGCTGCTGAGCGCTGACACTGGAGATCCTGATGGCTGGAGAGCTGCTGAGCGCTGACACTGGAGAGCCTGATTGCCGGAGAGCTGCTGAGCACTGTCACTGGAGAGCCTGATGGCCTGAGAGCTGCTGAGCGCTGACACTGGAGAGCATGATGGCCGGAGAGCTGCTGAGCGCTGACACTGGAGAGCCTGATGGCCGGAGAGCTGCTGAGCACTGACACTACGGAGAGCCTGATGGCTGGAGAGCTGCTGAGCGCTGACACTGGAGATCCTGATGGCCGGAGAGCTGCAGAGCGCTGACACTGGAGATCCTGATGGCTGGAGAGCTGCTGAGCGCTGACACTGGAGAGCCTGATGGCCGGAGAGCTGCTGAGCGCTGACACTGGAGATCCTGATGGCTGGAGAGCTGCTGAGCGCTGACACTGGAGATCCTGATGGCGGGAGAGCTGCTGAGCGCTGACACTGGCGATCCTGATGGCCGGAGAGCTGCTGAGCGCTGATACTGGAGAGCCTGATGGCCGGAGAGCTGCTGAGCGCTGACACTGGAGAGCCTGATGGCGGGAGAGCTGCTGAGCGCTGATACTGGAGAGCCTGATGGCTGGAGAGCTGCTGAGCGCTGACACTGGAGATCCTGAATGGCCGGAGAGCTGCTGAGCGCTGACACTGGAGAGCCTGATGGCTGGAGAGCTGCTGAGCGCTGACACTGAAGAGCCTGATGGTCAGAGAGCTGCTGAGCGCTGACACTGGAGATCCTGATGGCCGGAGAGCTGCTGAGCGCTGACACTGGAGATCCGTATGGCCGGAGAGCTGCTGAGCGCTGACACTGGAGAGCCTGATGGCCGGAGAGCTGCTGAGCGCTGACACTGGAGAGCCTGATGGCCGGAGAGCTGATGAGCGCTGACACTGGAGAGCCTGATGGCTGGAGAGCTGCTGAGCGCTGACACTGGAGATCCTGATGGCCAGAGAGCTGCTGAGCGCTGACACTGGAGCTCCTGATGGCCGGAGAGCTGCAGAGCGCTGACACTGGAGAGCCTGATGGCCGGAGAGCTGCTGAGCGCTGACACTGAAGAGCCTGATGGTCAGAGAGCTGCTGAGCGCTGACACTGGAGATCCGTATGGCTGGAGAGCTGCTGAGCGCTGACACTGGAGAGCCTGATGGCCGGAGAGCTGCTGAGCGCTGACACTGGAGAGCCTGATGGCCGGAGAGCTGCTGAGCGCTGACACTGGAGAGCCTGATGGCCGGAGAGCTGCTGAGCGCTGACACTGGAGATCCTAATGGCCGGAGAGCTGCTGAGCGCTGACACTGGAGATCCTGATGGCCGGAGAGCTGCTGAGCGCTGAGACTGGAGAGCCTGATGGCTGGAGAGCTGCTGAGCGCTGACACTGGAGATCCTGATGGCCGGAGAGCTGCTGAGCGCTGACACTGGAGAGCCTGATGGCCGGAGAGCTGCTGAGCGCTGACACTGGAGAGCCTGATGGCCGGAGAGCTGCTGAGCGCTGACACTGGAGAGCCTGATGGCCGGAGAGTTTGCTGAGCACTGACACTGGAGAGCCTGATGGCCGGAGAGCTGCTGAGTGCTGACACTGGAGAGCCTGAATGGCCGGAGAGCTGCTGAGCGCTGACACTGGAGAGCATGATGGCCGGAGAGCTGCTGAGCGCTGACACTGGAGATCCTGATGGCCGGAGAGACTGCTGAGCGCTGACACTGGAGAGGCCTGATGGCCGGAGAGCTGCTGAGCGCTGACACTAGAGAGCCTGATGGCCGGAGAGCTGCTGGAGTGCTGACACTGGAGAGCCTGATGGCCGGAGAGCTGCTGAGCGCTGACACTGGAGAGCCTGATGGCCGGAGAGCTGCTGAGCGCTGACACTGAAGAGCCTGATGGCCGGAGAGCTGCTGAGCGCTGACACTGGAGAGCCTCCAGCCGCCGGCACCTGCTCCATTACCATTCACTGCTGGTGCAGACTCTAGCAGAGGTACTGACCTTATGTCCAGTGACATGGGAAATCCTAGCTCTGCACCTGTTTCACTTCCTCCCCTTAAAATCTCCGCTTGCTGCAAATGTTCAGATGACTAAATACTTCTCAGAGCTGAAGGTTTGTTACAGTTGTATTAGAGGGTGCATTGACCTGTTTGGTCCCACATGGGAAATTCTCATACAATTTTTGGTTCTGCTTCCTCCCCATTCTGAAAATCTCCGCTTGCTGCCAGCAAATGTGCAGATGACTAAATACTTCTCAGAGCTGAAGGTTTGTTACAGTTGTATCCAGTAATAGGGGATCACAAAGCTGCAGATATTGAGACTGTAGCAGAGGTACCGACCTTGCGTCCTGTGACCTGTAGGGTCCCACATGGGAAATCTTCCACCAAGTATCAAAGTTTGCAGCTTTGTTTCCCTTCCTCCCCATTTTCAAGATCTATGACTTAATCCATCTCATCGCTGAAGGTTTGTTACAGTTGTATCAGGGGGTGCGGTGACCTGTATGGTCGCACATGGGAAACTCTCATGCAATTTTTGGTTTCGCTTCCTCCCCAAATCAGTGCACGCTGACATTTGGGACCTTAGAGTTAACTGCACTCCTGAAACACCTGATACAACTGTAACGAACCTTCAGCTATGAGAAGTATTATCACGTGTTTCAGGGGCGCAGTTAACTCTAAGGTCCCACATGACAGCAAGCACAGATTTGGGAAGGAAGCGAAACCAAAAATTGCAGAACTTATTTGAGAATTTGCCATGTGGGACCATCCAGGTCACCGCACCCTCTGATACAACTGTAACAAACCTTCAGCTCTGAGAAGTATTAGGTCATGTACAGTGGTATCAGGGGAGCAGTTCATTCTAAGGTCCCTCCAAGTTCTGCAACTTTTTGTTTCACTTCTTCTCCATGCTCAAAATCTCTGCTTGCTGCCAGCAAAAATTGACATGACCTACTTCTTCTCACAGCTGAAGATCTGTTACAGTTGTGTCAGGAGGTGCAGTGAACTATGTGGTCGCCAATGGGAAATTCTGCACCTTATATTGTTTCGCTTCCTCCCCATTTTCAATATCTCTGCTTGCTGCCAGCAAATATTTACACGACCTTATGCTTCTCACAGCTGAAGGTTTGCTACATTTGTATCAGAGGGTGCAGTGACCCGTATAGTCCCACATCGGAAATCCTTCATCGAGTATCAAAGTTCTGCAACATTATAACTTGCTTCCCCTTTGTAAAACCTCTGCTTGCTGTCAGCAGAAATTCAGATGACTTGATACTTTTCACAGCTGAAGGTCTGTTACAGTTGTATCCAGTATCAGGGAGTGCAGTGACTTGTGTGCTCCAAAAATGTAAAATCTGCCACCAAATTCTGCAACAGTTTGCTTCGCTTCCTCCCTGTTTTCAAGCCTAATGACCCAATACTTCTTAGAGCTGAAGGTTTGTTACAGTTGTGTCAGGGGGTGCAGTGACCTCTGTGGTTGCAAATAAGAAAATTTCCACCCTATTGTTTCACTTTCTCCCCATTTTCAATATCTCTGCTTGCTGCCAGCAAATATTTACATGACCTTATACTTCTCACAGCTGAGGGTTTGCTACATTTGCATCAGAGGGCGCAGTGACTTGTATGGACCAAAATGTAAAATCTGCCACCAAATTCTGCAACATTTTGCTTCACTTCCTCCCCATTTTCAAGCCCATGACCTGATACTTCTCAGAGCTGAAGGTTTGTTACAGTTGCATCCAGTCCACACCACCCTCTCTTAGCACAGATCTCTCCTGTCCTGATGGCTTGATACAATGTATTAGTCTGGAGCCCGCACTGTTTACCTTTATAGAGGACTGTTTAGACTGGATGCAATTGTAACAAACCCTCAGCTGTGAGTAGAATAATACATCCCACACTGGATAACTTAGCAGATATCAGGGCTGTAGGGGAGCAGCATGACCATCATCATGGGTGGCAATGGGGGGTTTCCCACCCCCCCCCCC
>JAODAL010057963.1:0-22370 GCA_025379985.1 Phyllomedusa bahiana | reverse complement strand
GGGAGGGGTAGGGAAACAGAATTGTTTGAGTTTTATGAATTTTTGAATAATATACACTCTACTCTTAAATTCACCATGACCTACCTTCTGAAAAAAATTTGTTTCTGGATACATTGGTGATTTTTAAAGATTCCAAATTGCATACAGAGCTGTTTATTAAAGCTACTGACAAAAACACAATGTTGAAATATAACAGCTGTCATCCAATAAAAATGATTCAGTCTTTGCCCTATAGCCAAATGCTTAGGGTTAAAAGAATAGTAGATATTCCAGAAAAATGTGATGAGTTCTTGGACATTATGTCAGATAAATTCCAGAAAAGGGGTTACCCCAAAAAATTGATAACTAGACAAAGGATGAAGGTTGCACAGTTGGATAGACAATCCTTATTAGATAAATACAACACTAAACTAGTTAAACCTAAAAGAATTCCGCTTATTTCCACTTATAGTGATTTGAGTGGACCAATCTCTTCAATTCTGAGAAAGCACTGGCATGTGTTGAGGAATAGCTTTAAAAATATAGCAGAACTTCAACTGCCCCCAATAATGTCCTATAGAAGACCAACTAATTTAAGGGACAGATTGGTGAAAAATGATATAATTAAATTAAAGGGAAAACAAACCTTTTTGGGCAAACAAAATCGAGGAACTTACCCATGCTTAAATTGTATTAATTGCCGAGTTATAAATAAAGGGGGTTCATTTATACATCCTATCTCTAAAGAATGTTTTAATATTAATTCCTTTTATACGTGTAATTCGTCATGGGTCATCTATATCTTATGGTGCCCATGCAATTTAATTTACGTTGGTGAAACAACTTGTGACCTAAAAACTAGGTTAAATAACCATAGACATACTATACGTAAAAGACGCTTGGATCTACCGGTCTCTAAAATTTTTGCGGAAAAGAACCAGACGGAATGGGATTTTAAGTGCATGATTATTGATGGTGTAGCCCCATTAAGGAGAGGAGGTGATCGCCTTACAATATTAAAGAAAAAAGAACTTCAATGGATATATAGGTTAAATGCACTTAAACCTAATGGCCTAAACGTTGATTTTAAGATCATCCAGAAAATGTATAAGTAGTTTGCCTTTTGTTCTTTTTGGGGGTACATAATACTTTTGATTTTGGATTTAGGTGATAGTGTAATACATTTTTTGAATATTACTATTTGAAGAATTTCTTTTGAGACATTATTATTAATTTTGTATATTATTTTTTTCAGATACCTGGATGGGGATAGAAAGAACTACTTCTCCTTTTCCATATATATGTTTTTATATTTTTTTATTTTATTTTTTATTTTATTATTTTTTTAATAAAAAAAATTTTTCTTGCAACTTACACACACAGAGTGTCTTGTCCGTGTTTAGCCATTTTGCTGCATAGGAATTTTTGCGTGTCCTATACGATACATTTGCCTCTCTTGAGCTTGGATCTATATGAATATCTTATAATGCCAGCGCCTTAATATAAATATAAGGATGAGGAGTCTTCCAATTTGGGGTAGTGTGTGATATTAGCGCCATTCGCGCTACATGCCTGTTTCAGGGATGGTGCGTGAATAAGTACTTTATTTTATCCTCGGCACTGCTCATCATATATGGGTAGTTCTGAGTGGTATTCATCCATACTTAACCCCAGTAAACTTTTAATTTATGGCGCTTTATTAAATTATAAATCAATAGATTCCATTTAAAAGCCCCCCCCTTAGAAATAGGTCGCGACGCCGCTTGATCCAACGCAATGCCAATCTCTATGGTTGGGAAATGTGTTGTTGGTTGCATCATTACCCCCGTGCTATCTTTGGAAATTTTTCCCGGGTCATCCCCTGTGGATCGCAGACCGAGGTATACAGCTACTCATGGATATTTTTCTTTTTTTTTATTTAAAAATTTCATTGAATTAAAGAAGGAAGGACGGGTCCCCCCCATCAAATAGAATAACGGATTCCTTTTTAATATTGATGCAAAAATGAGAATTTACATCAAAAATTTAAACCCCCCCCAAAAATAATTTTTTTTAAAAAAACAAGTAAACTCCGCCTTACCCCCCTTCACCGTATTTTTTGTCTGGGGCACCTCCTTTCTGTTTTTTTTTGAAACAGCTCTGCCTGCTTGCTCTTTTCCTTTTCCGCTGGGAAGCTGCCATTCTCGCTCCTTACTTAAATAAAAAAATTCACAAAGGAAATTCCAGTGGACCAAAAGGGAAACTTAACGAATTTTTTATTTTTTTTCATTCTTCCCAAGAAGCGTTAAAAACGCCGACCGTTTGGGGACCCTCGGGACCCTTTTTTCACGCATATAAAATTCTGACACACAGCTTTTTTTCACTAGAACTATTTTTATGTTTTATCACGGTAATATTTTATTTGTATTAAATTTTTTAAAAGGGAAAATTTTAAATGCACCAAAATATTTTTACACACTTATATACCTCATTTCACCTATTAACCCTTGAAAAGGGGTTCAGAGCCAAACGTCGTCCTGGCATGTTAATAAAGTTTTTTTTCATTTTTTGCCTAAAGGGGGCCGACCTTCTTTTTGGAATCCTGGACTGGAGACTTTTGGTCATTTAATTTCCCGGCACCCTAAATTTTATTATTTTTCCAAAAGGAACTTTTTTATTGCTGCCTTTCGCCTATATTATATAGTAAGATAAAAATTTGATAGTAAAATAGATTATGAAATAAAAGATAGATAAAAAATATAAACCGATTTCACCGATTTTTTTTCAGCACAAAAAATTGGGGAAAAAAACCCCCCTCGAGTCACTGCGGCGCTCAGGCGCTGCATGGGGCCCAGCACTGCGGGACACTTTAGCTATATGCGACCCCTCAGGGGACGCAATACAAACCCAAAAACTGACAGCAATCACGCCGTGGCCCTGGCGCTGTCGCGATCTCTCCCTTTATATTGACTCCCCCGGGAGCGTGCGCGGCCGATGACATCACCCCCCGTGTCGGGAAACGGGGGAAGCTGCGGGGGGCGGACATGGGATTTCGCGCGAGGATAGGAAATGTTTTGTATGTTTTTGAAAAACCTCCTAAACCCGCCTAAACCCCCTTTTGGGGGACAAAACCTCCAAAACCCTGCCTATACCCCCTTTTTTGGGACTATACCCCCCTTTAAAACCCTGCCTATACCTGCCTTTAAGGACATAACCTACCTAACCCTCCTATAACCCTTGGGGACATATACCTGCCTATACCCCCCTATACCTCCCTTTTAAAGGGACATATCCGCCATACCCTGCCTAACCTCCCCTTTAGGGACATTACCCCTATCCCATACCAAAAGGGACATACCCCCTTTTCCCTGCCTATGGACATATACCTCCCCTATACCCACCTAAAGGGCAATACCCCTATAACACCTAAAAGGGACATAACCTGCCATAACCCCCATAAGGGATAAACCTGCCTAAAAACCTGCCTACCCCTTTCCTATGGGGACAATACCTCCAAAAACCACCTATAAGGACAATACCCCAATTTAACCTCCTTTTCCTCCTATGGGGACATATACCTGCCTAAAACCTACCTAAAGGACTATACCGCCAAAATAACCTCCTTTTTTTCCTGCCTAAAAAACATATACCGCCTAAAACTGCCAAGGGGGGACAAAAAACCCTTCCTAGGGGGGACTTTTAAACTTGTGTATCCCTTTCTTTAGGGTTAATTTTTTATTGGTATCCTTTTTTATTTTTTAAAAATTCACCAAAAACCGCGGGCATTTCCCCCCCCTAGGTTTAATACGGAGTCAATAATTTTTCCCCCCAGTTTTTTGGGGCCCAAAATTATTTTCCCTTCGGCTTATACCCCCGGGTTTTGCTTTTATACACGAGTATTTTACTTTTAAAAATTATATTATATATATTCCAGTCCAACCAAAATTTTTGGACACTCCCTTCTCTTTCCCAAACAGTTTTTTTTGTATTTTCCAGGGAACTTTAAAAATTTTGGTAGATTCACACTAAAAGGCACAAAACTATGATTAAAACCCACTGGGGTTTATATACTTAAAAAAAAAGGGTTGTGAAACAACTGAAAATTTGTTTTATATTCAAATTTTCTATAAAAAGGTCCCAACCTTTGTTTTGAAAACTGCTTTGGGAAACCAAAATTTAGGGCATTCCTTTGAATTAATTCAAGGGGAAAGTCACCGAATGGTCTTCACTTCACGGTGTGGGGCCCCCTGTCATTTTTTTAAAATAATTGGGTTTTTTTTTTCCTTAAAAAATTTGGGGTTGGGACCATCAGTTAGGTTTTTTTCCAAAAGGGCCCGGTTTGGATACACACTTGATAGTCCTATTTGGGGACGGGGAAGAATTTGTCAAACAAAAAAACCCCCCCCCTGTAAAAAAAAATCCCTTTCTTTCCCTTTAATAAAAGAATTTTTGTTTTTTCCGAAAAATTGGGGAAACAAAAAAACCCAGTCCCCCAAGTTGGCAAAAAACCCAAATCAAGCGCTAAAAAGAAACACCCCTCCCCATGGGACCTCCCCGGGAATTAAAACCAAGAGAAAACCCCTTCTCAGGGGGAAAATTTAAACCCGGGAGTCACCACCTCAGAAATCGCGGGTTTAACAGCAGCTCAGTTTTAGAGACCGGGGTCAAGGGCCACACAGATTTTCAAACAGCGGGACCATCTATACAACAACTTGTTAAGAGGAAAACTTTTTGGGCACGGGCCCCTTCAGGGAAAAAATTGGGCTGCAAAAAAACCACGCTAATGACGGCCAAAAAACGGGAAAAGCCCTTTTTGGGGGCCCTAAAGGGACAAAAGGGGAATGGACATTAGCCCCGGGGAAATCTTTTCTTTGGTCTGATAAATCCAAATTTAAAGTTTCTTTTTTTTCCCAAAAAATTGATAATCGCCCACTTTGAATTTAAAAACCCAAAAAACAATTTTTAGATCCCAAAAAAAAAGGTCCATTGCCGCCAAAAAAGCCTGTTTTCCTTAGTTTTCCCAATTTTAAATAATTACAAATTTGAAAACCGGGTTTAATATACAAAAATTAATTATTAAAAAAATTGCAAAACAAAGGAAAAAGAAAAGGTCACTGCCTACATTTGTCCCAAAAGGGAAAATTATATTTAAGGTAACCAATAGTACTTTTTAAAATTTAAAAAAGGGGAAATTTTTTTCCCCCAAAATTGTAAACAAAATTTTAAGAAATTTGAAAATTTTTAAAGTTACCACCCCCTAAAAAAATCACTTGCCTGGAAAGCTGAATCTGTAAAAACCCTCCCAAAAAGTAAAAGGTTTTAAATTGAATAAATTTGGAAGCGGGTTTGAAAATTTTTCTTCCCAAACTTTAATTTGGCCCCCGGGTACAACAAAAACCTTAAAGGTGATTTGGGGTAAAAACACGTCGAAAACCTCTGTAGTCAAACCTGCTCTTCCGCAGTTTTGAATCCCGAATGTTCATTTGGGTAACCTTGACAAAAAAACCCATGTAGGGGTTAAAAAGGTTAAAGTATAAATTCAAAAATTTTCCAAACAGACAAAAGTACAGTAAAGGGAAATAAAATTTGATCCCTTCTGATTGGGTAAGTTTGCCCACTAAAAAACCCCTGAACGTCAAAAAATTTTAAATGGGGGTTTTAATTTTTTAACTTTGATAAATATCCAAAATAAAAATTTCCAAAATCACTTTGTTTAAATTTATTTTTATTTAAAATTTTGCCAGTGAAAAAAAGTTTTGATCCCTTTTGGTAAAAAAGACAAAAAACTTGGTGGAAAAACCCCCTTGTTGGCAACACAGAAACAAAACGTTTTTTTTTGGGTCAGGGTTAATTTTTGGTCCACTTTTTTTTTTGCAGATAAACCAAAATTCAATCAAAATTTTGAGGCTTTTTGTTTGGGCAACCCCAGAGTTGAACTCCCCAAAAGTTTTCTATGGTTTAAAAGGTCGGAGACTGCTGGGTCGCCCCAAATCCCCTTTAAAAGTGTTTTTTTTGAGCCAACCCTTTTTTGGGTTTTTGGGGCTGTATTTTTTGGGGCCCTTGTTTTTGCTGGAAGCCCCCAGCCACGCCAAAAATGTACGGTAGGGGGAAGGGGAGTTTGGGAAACTCGGGAAATTTTATGGTACAGCCCCCATCCATTCCCCCCCATTGATGGGGGTGTATAGTGCTGTCCCCTTTAGCAGAGAAAACACCCCCCCAAAAACATAATGTTTCCACCTCCATGCTTGACAGGAGGACTGTTCTTTGGTCACAGGGGGCATTTCCTTCCTCCAAACACGCAACGATTTAATGCCAAAACTAAAATTTTTGTCTTTCCCATCACCACTGCACCTTCCCCAATCACCCACAAAACCCCATCCAGGTTTCGGGGGAAAACTTCAGAGGGGCCTCAATTGCCTTCTTGAGCGGGAAAACCTTTTGGGGACCTGAAAGGGTTTTTAAAAAACCTTTATGGTGTAATGTTTTACCAATGGTTTTTCTTGGGGGACTCTTCCCCCAGTGCCTTGAGACCAGTAACAAGTCCCCCCCGTGTATTGTAGGCTGATCTTTTCACCTTTTCTAAAAATCAGGGTATCCCACAAGGAAGATTTTGCATGGGCCCCAACAATGTTTAATTTACCTATTTTGTATTTCTCATTCCAGGATCCCCTTTAAAAAAAAGGGGAGTATTTAAGACAGCTTCTTTTAAAGCAGGGAAGAGTTGATTAGGAGAACTATCTGGCTGTAGGGCCAGAACCTTATTGTTTGGGAGGGGGCAAATACTTATTTCTCTCAGCCAAAAAGCAAATAAATTTATATAATTTATACAATGTGATTTCTGGGTTTTTATTTTTGGGTTTTTCTCTCAATTTAAAAATTTAAACCCTTAAAATTATGGGTTCGGGGCTTTGTCATTGGGGAAACTACACAATCACAAGGAACAAAAAAATTTTTTCCTTCACTGTATGTGTGCCCAGGTATTTTTAGCAGGGGAAAATTTATGCAAAAAGATTACAAATTTTTTCACTCCTCGCCCCAAATGTCTTGTTTAAACGTTTAGACTTGAGGCATAGAACCTTTTTTGGCCCAAAGGTGGACCAATGTTTGAAAATGTATATCTTCCTCCAGCACCACACCAGCCTTAAAATAAAATCACTTCTTTTTTTCACACATAAAATAGCCATATTGCACCACCAGTACAGCAGATGCTTTCGGGTCTACCCGTTTTTGTTGTCCAACTTCAATACAGATGATTTAAAAAACCCAAGGGGCAACTATCCAAAAGTCAATTCACCAGCATGTGACTAGTTAATTAATTAAACAATCTATTGTGTTCAACTCAGGTGTTTTGCTCTGTTGCCCTCTTATATACATTCATATAATAAAAACATTGAGAAACCTTATACTGTTGCTATTGATATACATGTATTGATCATTATGCCCCCTAATATAAACTATGGATAATCTATATTTTTATGTTACAGTGGTATTACCCCCGTTCCTATGGTCTTTTTAGGTATATTTTATGATATCCCTTCCATTTGCTTCATAGCGATATATTAAATTCCTCAAATCAATTATATTAATTGTTTTATATTACTTTAAAAATTTTGTCATTATACCTCGTATGAAATGTACAATATGCCATTGTTAGGTTCTCTATGGGAACAATAGATGCCGGAAGTATTGTGTTTTCGCCTTGTTCACCGCCCAACATTCTCCTGCACAAGCATGGTTTCCCCAGCAACATTGGATGTTTGGAGTCCCACGCATACACCATGTCCTCGGTTCCAAAGTTTGCTCCCAGATCCTCTGGTATACCCTGATCTACCCCTGTGTCAAGTGTTTATACTTTGCCTGGGTCAAGTGTTTATACTTTAAACTTGTGGTATTGTCAAAATTGAAATTAAAGACAATATAGATTTTAATAAAATACTTAAAAACAGCTAATATTGCAAAACTAATCCTAATATAACAACTTCTCAGGCAGCAGTAGATGCGTCTTAGGTGTATTGTAGCTAGAACTTGTAAGTCATTCATTTTTAAAAAAACAATTTATGTATCACATCAGAGAAACCCTTTAACATAACATATTAATAAAGAAACAAGCAGCAACTGCTAACAAGCAATTCAATGGTCTCTTCTTGTAAGAACGTGGAACATGGAGATACAGGTCTTCTTCAGGTCACTGTTAGAAGAGATGATGTAGAGTGAATGGGAGAAGAAGGGAGAAAATGCAATAATTGAAATGACAAATCTCAAGACATAATTATAATACACTCTGCCTTATAATATTTTATTAATAGCTATAATATACATTATCTGAAACACTAGGAAGAAGTTCATATTCTTCACAGCACTGAAGTGAGACTCTAAGTTTTGGCTCAGAAAAGCAGATCCAGAGCTCCTCATCCGTCTGGTGTGCATCCAAAGAGAATGGAGTATGAGGCAGATTGTGACACAGATGATTAGAAATGGTGGAGAGGATCCTAGTAGGAATATAAAGAACTGATTTTTCAAGTCTACAATAGGTCTGTTATTGTATGCGGTCAAATTCGGCATTTCACTATTTGTGAAATTGGTTTGCCCCGAGTAAAAAACTGAAAATCCAAATGGAAAACTACAAGATAATGAAATGATCGGAGAAGCCAGGAGGAGCCATGGGACTAGTTTGGAGAGTTTAGTTTTTAAGAAAATTAAAATCTTCCAGTTGTAGCTTGTAATCTTCACACAGTAAAAGACACAGAGGATAGTGGCAAACCAGAGATGAGTGCTGTAGAAGAACATTAAATTAAACTGTGTTGCTACTAAAGCGACCATGTCCAGCAGAATCCATGGGTAGAAAAGTAAAGTGATGTCACAGAATAAGACACTAGAAAGATAAAAACTTCTAGACATCACCAAACAGCCCAGGATCTTATAATAGGTTTGAAGAGATCTCAGAGTTTTCCATTTTAGCAGGATAGCAGCCAAAATAATCTGATTTACCAGAATCCCTGCGAAGACTTCAGTATACAGCACAGCTAAAAATATATATTTCAGACAATTCATCCTATCAACAATGATCTTCTTTTTCTTAAAAATAAATATTTTGGTCTGAAGTCTTATTTCTTCCCGGTCTTCTACGCTTTCTGTGAGGATCAGGTTCTCTCGGCTTCTTTTTACTGATGCTGTGCACATCTCTCATGGAAATTCCTGTTTGATTTCTAAGCCAATCTTTTGTCTGGTTAGATGCTTCATTAAAATATCATGAAATAAATATCCTGTGATAGGGAAATACCCTCAGGCCAAAGTTAAAGGGTTAAACTATTTGACTAGTTTTCTAGTCTTGAAAGAAAGTGTTTGTAATTCTCAACCAGACGTCAGAGAAATTCATTATTCAGTTGAAATGACCTATTCTTCTATTGGTCACTGATTGCAACTGGTACACATTGTTTATTAGGATAGTGGTTTAGATAAATTGTTTTACTATGTCAGCACTTAATTTCTGGTGTTCCTAAGACTATAAAATTCTTCCAGTTTGATAAGATGCCACTCTGGCTAGTTAATAGCCAAAATAAATGGTCAGAGAAACAGCCTGTTCTTAGTATTCAAAAGAACAAAAAACAAATATTTTAGACGAGGAGATTTACTATACCTCAGCAAATGTCTAGAAATGACCAAATTTGAACATCCGGTGATGTGTAGCAAAATAAAAATTAAAAATTCACCACCAACCAATAAGAAGTTTGTTTATTAAAGGGTAACCAATAGTCCTGTGTTATGAATAAATGAAGCCAATGATTTCCCTAGTTGTAATATGAAGTAATGATGATTCTTTTACTGCGCCTCTGAGCACCGGCATAAAAATCTATGTTTGTGAACTAAAATAAAGAAAAAGAAGGAATCTGTGTCTGCATGATGGCAAGTGTAATTTTTAAAGGCTAAACAGGAATTTGGAAACCGGCAAAACGAGGATTTAAAGTGAATTTTCGGCCTTTTCACCTGTTTGAAGTCATAGTCAAAAGAAAATAGAAATTGTATAGAGATGGGCGAATTTCACGAAATTCGTTTCGTTCACTACGCCGAATTTCTCGGCAAAAAATTTACTTGGGTTCCCCGATTATTTGGGAAACGAATCACTTTAAAAAAAACAGCAAATTTCCCCGGGCCTCACAAGCCTGAAAGGGTTTGGCTGTAGAACGTTTTTGCCATGCTTAAAAAAGAAGAGGGAGTTTGGGTTTGTGTAACAAATCTAAAGGGGGAAATCCACGGGAAACCCCCCGGCAGGTGGGGCCGAAAACCCCCTACCGGGGAGGGGAATTTTAAAGGGGGAAACCAAAGCCCCCCGGGCAAAAGGGGAAAAGGGCCCTTGCTGCGGCGGGGCCCCACCAGGTCACAACCACTGGCGGGCTTCCTGCGGTCCCGGGCCAAGGGGGGCGAGGAAAAACGGGAAAACCGGGCCGGGCTCGTACCCGAGGCCCAGCCCAGAATTTTTCAGGAGAGGGGGCCTCTTTTTTTCGGGACGGTAACAACAGGGGGTCGGGGGCGGAAAGGGTTTCGTAACGTAGAAAAAAAAAGGGCCCAAACACGGAAAGGAAATTACGGGAACCTCAGGAACACTTTCCCCAGGGGTTATAAAAACCCCAAAGGACCCGGGCCGAGGGCCGGCGGGAAGTGACCGGAACTAAAAAAAGGAAAGCATGCCCGGAATAAACCCAAATTTCCCGGGCGCACTCCCCCTTTTTTAAAATTTTAAAATTTGGGCCGGGCGCGCGCCTCCCCCCTAAGGGGAAAGGCTACGCCCGGGGCCCCGGAAAAGGCACCCCCTGGCAGGAGCGTGGCCGGGAAAAAGTGCATGCCGGCGGGAACGGGGAGGTGAGGGGAAAACCCGAACCCGCGTGGGGAAAAGGGGGGGCCCGTTTGGGGCCCGGGGCAGGGGCCCCCCGCGCCTGCGCCCCCAAACAGTGTCCCGGGGGCCCGTCCTTGACAGTAACCCCCCCCCCCCCTTTGGGCCCTCCCCCCTTTACGGGAACGGGAAATTTTCGGGAATGATACTGGGGGTTCGGGGAAGTTCCCCCCGCTCCCAGGACCCCCTCTTAAAGGGCCGAACCCCCCCAGTCCACCAAAAAAAAATAATCGCTTTCCCCTAGTTTCTTTTCATCCCCAAAAAATCTCCCCTTTACCCCCGAAGACATTGGGCGCGTCAAACCCACAAGACGGAGGAGTAGGGGTTTCTGGGAAAAATGGTTTTAAGGGCCAGAAAGGGTTTCCCAAAAAGGGGAAAAATGAAAAAGCGTTGGGAAATTCCACGTGGGGAGGAGCCGGGGTTTTTTTTATGCTAACCGGATTGGGTGCGGGTGGAAAGACCTCAAAGGGGCCCAGGAAAAAAAGGGGTCCCAGTTTTTTGGGGACGGCCAAACTTTAAGCGGACATATCAAAACGAGAGCCACAAACCCTTTTTTTACCTGGGGGGAAAAAACCGGAGGAGGGAATTTTCTCTTTTCCGCTTGAAAATTCATCGCTCGTACGCGCCCGGGGGCAAGCGGGCGATGGGCTGGGACCAATGGCCTTCATGTCTTGAACCCTGCTCCCCCCGCCGGAACCCGGAGGGGGTTGCCCCGAGGGAGAGGGGGGGGGGGAATCAAGTCCAAAACACATGGGAGAAAGGGGGGGGCCCCCGCCCGGGCTCGGAAATCAAGGGATTATAGGGAAAAATCCGCCCACGGGGTAAATTTTGGCCCCCAAACCTTTGGCGTCCGAGCGAAAAAGACGAGGAAGCAACCCAGGACTTTGGTTTTAACCCCCTCCACCTGGCCCCCTTCCTCGGGGGATGGTAAACTGGAAAGAGAAAATTTGAGCTTCCATTGAAATTGGTTGCACAAAAGCCCCCCAAAACCCCGGAGACCAAAAATTTAAATTTTCCCCGGTCCCCCCCGACAATTTTTCCGAGGGAATCCATGGAGCCAACACATGAAAGAAAAAATAACTCAGCTTTGCCCGGGGGGCGGATGGCAAAACCCTGGGAACGGGAAAGAAGTGGGGCCCAAATTTTTGGAAAAATGGGTCATAAAAACACCCAGATAATTGGGGTTGCCAAACGACGGAAAGGGGGTCGGTTTTTAAAGTCCCCCGGGAAAAGTTTTTGGGCCAGGGTTGAGTGGGAAAGGGAAAATGGGTGAAAAGGGCCCGCCGGCTTGTGAAGTGGCTCTTTTTTTTGGGCACAGGAGTCCAAGACGCAACGAAGCCCCTTTTTAACCTTCCCCCCAGCTCTGGCCACCAATAGAAAACCGGGGTAAACAGGGGGAAGTTCTTCCCGGGGGCCCCGGGGGGGCCCAAAACCACCAAAAGACAAAGTCCCCCTTTTTAAAATAGTTCCGCGGGAAGCAAAGGGCGCACATAATTCCCCCAGGAGGGAAACCTTTCCCGGGGGCCCAATGAGCAGCCGAGATGAGACCCTTCTTGGGGGGGTGAAAAGCGATCAGGAAGGTCCCCTTCACCCACCCCGTCGGGAAGGGACGGGAGAGGGCCAAACACTCTCACTTTTTTCTCGGGGGGCCCGAAATGGGTTTTGAAAAATCCCCAACCCGGGGGAAAAAAAGAAAACGACCACCTGGCCTGGGGTGGGTTAAATCCTTTAGCAGTCCTGCAGATAAAGGGGGTTTTTTGTGGTTTCCCAACAGCGAATGGGAAAAAAAGGGGAACCCCCCCACAAATAACCCCCCTCCAGGGGCCAAAAATTTAAAGGCCAATAGCTCCCCTCGCCCAAACTGAAAAAATTCCCCCCTCGGGTGAAAAAGGGAAATCTTGGAAAAAAGAACCGCACGACACAGTCCTTTTCCCCCTAGGCCCCCTTTTTTGTGTAAGGACGCTCCAAACCCCCCACAACCCAAACATCCACTTCCAATGTGGGGGGGGTTTCCGGGGGCTGGGCGTTTCCAAAAAGGGTAAACCTAGCAAGGGGGATTTGACTTTAAAAAAAACCCTCCTCGGCCCCCCGCAGGCCCCAAATGCGTGGAAATTTGGGTTGTTTTTTTTGGTGAGACCCCCCCAACCTTTTGGGGGACACCCTTTAGAGAAGTCAGGTTAAATTTTGGCGATAGTAATTGCAGAAGCCCAAAAACCGCTGGATAGTCCGCGGCCCCGAGGGGGCGTGGCCTTTTGCAATAGGGCAATGGGTTTAGCGGGATCCATCCCTTGGCCCTTGGGTCAGAGAAAAATTCCCCCCAAAAAAACGGGGGCTGTTTTATTAAGGAAGGGCACTTCCCTAGTTGGGTACGGGTTTGGTTCCCCCGGAGACGTTTAGAACTTAAAGGGCCAAGGGCCGGGGGTGGGTCTCGGGTAAGGGGAAAAACCCCCAGTATGTCTTCGAGGTAGACAAACCACGCAGGAAAAGGAGGGGGTTCCCTGAAGACGTCTTCCCGGAGCTCCTAAAAGGGGCGGGCCATTACGATTCCGAAGGGAAATCACCAGGTACTCGAAATGCCCCATCCCTGGTTTTTAAAGGGCCGTTTCCCCTTTTCATCGCCCTTCCCGGATTCGGCCCAAATTGTGGGGCCCCCTCTCAAATCCAACTGGAAAAATTTTGGCACCTTGCGGGAGATCAAAAAGTTCCGTATCAGTTTGCAAGGGGAACGGTTCTTTACCGGGCCCTTGTTCAACCCCCGGTAGTAAAGGGCGGGGCCGAAAGGGTTCCCCGCCTTCTTCTTCCCCAAAAAAGAACCCTCCGCCAGGGGGTAAACGGGGGACCTCCAAAAAACCCCCCTTCTTGAGTTTCTCCTGGATACTCCACGGGGTTTGGGGTCTCAAAAACAGCCCAAGGGTAGACTGGGCCCCACGGGAGGACGGTACCCGGCAATAAGTCATCGGGCCAATGGGTTTTGGACGATGTGGCGGAAGACTCTCGGTTTTGTCCCCCGGGGAGAAACATCAGAAACCCCAAGATATTCGGGGGGCTGCCCCGGGCAGCGCCCCTGAAGGGAAAGCGAGAGGGGAACCACCGGCGAGGTGCCCCCAAAGGGCAACCCCCCGGACATTTTGGGCCCCCAACGAATAAATCTCCAGTAGACCCAGTCCGGGATAAATTTTGGAAACCGCAGCCATGGGAGCCCGAGGGGGTCGCCGACAGGAGCGAGGCAAAACATAGAAAGGCGATCTCCCCCTTTTGCAGTCCCCCCACAGGAGGGACAGTGGCTTGGTGCCCAAACTGGATGGTGTCGCAACCCGCCCCCGTTTGCCTGATGAATAACAAGCGGTTTTTTCCAGCCCTTACCACGGGAAAGCCGATACCCCTCACTAGAGGCGGTGGATGAAGCCCCCCGCTGACCCGAGTCCAGAACCGCCGGAACCCGGAATGTGATACCAGATCCGGGAAAAAAACATTAAAAATTCTCAAAAAAAAAAAAAAAGCATCAACAGGGGGAAAGAGGAGGGGGTTTTCCCCCACCCTGGGAATGCCTCCCCCACAGATCCAAGGGGGGGGAGTTTCCCGCACCTTTGGGGGCGTTTTGGGAAAAAGTCCTGAAAATGCTCGGGGGCTCCCACAGTGGGGGACACAAGCCTAGTTGTCCCCGCGGGGCCAAATTCTTGCTCAGGGGGGCGACCCCAAATCAATTGCATGGGCCGTGGGTTTGGGTTTTGGGGGCTGTGGCGCAGGGGGGCCCCCGGGAAACACCGGTCCCAGGGGGGGGAAACCGGGCGAGGTTGGTCTGACGGCGCTCTTCCCCGAAGCTCCCCCTCCATTAAATTTAAACGTATACCCGATGCGGGTCAAAAACCCCGGGATCAAGTCGCAAAGGGGAGGAGGGGAGGTCTCTAGGGGCCCCAAGACGTCTTTACTCGACTTGAATTTCCCTTCTTAAAACGTAGCCCATAGTGCGGCCTCGTTCCATGAAAATGGGGCCCCGGGGTAGGGAAATGCACCATGTAGTCTCCTACAGGCAGGTCCCCCGGGCGTAGTTTAAAGGGGGGGCCGTTCAGCGGAGGAGGCAGGGGTGGTTCCTCAAGAACTTTCCCGGAACTCACTGGGGAAATGACCCTGTGTCCGCCTTTCCCCCGGAAACCATCTCTGTCCCATAGGGGTGTCCCCCCTGCCAGGGTTTTTCCCGGAGAGGGGGCCCCCTGCCCACGAAAGCCCCCTTTTCACACTTTTCGGAAAAGGAACGGGACGGTCATCATTCCACGTGAAATAGAGCATTGGTGAAAAACCCCCTCCCAATAGTTGGGGGCCCCCCCCCCTAAAATTGGTTTGGGAGTGACCCCCGGGAAGCTTGGCCCCTGGGGATCCCCGGGAAACCGCTGGGGCGGGGGGCAACTGGAGATGGTGGTGGCTCCCGCTGGACGGTGAGAGCTGCTGCCCCAAAGGGGGAAGCGTTGCTCGAGCTGCTGCGTTCCCTGCCCCAGTCTGTTGTGATTGCTTACCACCCGTTGGGGGTTTGCGGGCAACCCCTTGGCCCAAGGGTACCTTGGCGGGACCCCATGGCCGGACCCTACGGGTAACAAATTTCTGGAGGGGGAAACCCCCGGGGACCACCCGCAGGCAAAGGCCCCGGTAAGCCCCCCCGGGGGAGTGGAATCTAAGTGGGCCCCTTTTCCCCAGAGCCCGCCCCCAAAGCGGGTGGCCCCTTGCTGGGGCGGGTTCCCCCGGGTCACAAAAAAATGGCGGGGTTTGCCTCCCCGGTGGGGCCCAAAAGGTACAGGTACGGCAGGCGGGGCTCGTAGTCGAGGACCAAAGAAGGCCCAGGACAGGGGCCTCGGTTCCCGTGGACGGTAAAACAAGCGGTGGCCCCCCGGGGCCGGGGGAAGGGTTTTGTAGACGGTAGACTTAACCCCCGGGGGGTCGGTAAACGGGAAAGGCAAAAATGGAACGCTCAGGAACCTTTCCCATGGGTAGGGAAACCAAGGTTCCGGCGGGGGCCCGGGGCGGAAGTGACCGGCCAAAAAAGGAGCGTGCCGGAAAATGAACCAAATTACCGGCCCCACCCCCCTTTAAATTAAAATTTGCCGGCGCGGCCCCCCCTAGGGGCGGACTACGCCCCGGGAACAGAAGCACCCGAGAGGAGGGGGAGGTAAGGGGCATGCCGGTGGGGACGGGGAGGCCGGGGGGACCCAAACCCAGACGGGCGGGCGGGGCTCCGCTCGGTTTCGGAGCACGGGCGCGCCCCGCACCCGGGGCAGTGGTCGCAGGGGGTCCCCTGACACAGGAATCTGCTCCCCCCCTCCGGTTTTGCCCCCCGGTTTGGGGAGAACCCTTGGCAACCCACAGTTGTCCCCCTTGATTAATTCACCTGAATTTTCCCGTCAAAACCGGGTTTTGTCTCTGAAGCCAGGGGGAGCCCCAAAACTACTTTAGCAGGGGCCCCCCATGAAAATAGAATACACTTTTTCGGTATGTATGGGTTCCCCACCAACATTTCGACCCGGAGTACAATTTTGGGTTATTTCCCCCAGCCAGCGGGTAATCAATAGCCACTACCCTCAGGGAATCCCGATAGCGGACTCCCCGGTAGGCACAGAAAATTTGCGAAGGATTGGTCACAAAATTGGAAGCCCTTTCCCCGAATCCCAAAAAGCCATTCCCCGAAACCCGGGCAGAAAATTTTTATTAGGTCCCTTTAATGGGGCAGCAACTTTTTTGGGTACAAAAAGGAAAAACCCGCCGCCCCGTGACCCTTTCCGGGAAAACACCTAGGGGGCTGGAGTTTTCCGGGCCCGGGCTTCCTTTTTTGGGGCACTCCCGGATACCGTGACCATCTTGCCAAAAGTAAAAGACAATCCCCGGGTACACGCAAAAACCCCCCAGTCGTGGGGAAAAGTCGCGGAAGAAACTCCCACTTGCAGGGGGTTTCCCCTGGGGGTTTTGACAGGGACCCCCCGGGGGGGGAAGGGACCCGGAGTGGACCACAGGATGGAAAAAACTTTTTCCAACGTCCCCTCCCTAAAAAGGGCCCGTCCAACGAACGGCTAGTGCCATAGCCCCCATTAAGGAACCCGAGGTAGGGGAAGCCCCAAAAATATCTTTCCATGGTCCGGGTAATCTAAAAATGAATCTGAGAGCTGGGGCGTTTCCCTCCCCCCACAGAAAAAACATCGCGGGGCAAAAAAAGCGGAGCAAAAGTCCACCCCATTTCCCTTTTTCCCTGCCTCAAAAATGGTCGCCGGGGCCCGGGCAAAAGCTCCCCCATCAGGGGCCCTCAAAAAAAATGCCCAAGGAGACCCAAAAAGAACCTGTCCACAGAAGACAGTTTGGTGAATCAGGGGGTAAGAAAATGGCCACTCCTGAGGGGGACCCTGAAGAAGGGACATAATGATTCCCACCCTCTGTTCCTCATTGCCCAAAGTATGTGGGCAGAGCCTAAACTACAGGGGACATCCTTCCCTAAATGTCAAAAAGGTCCTTCTGTTGCCTGAGAATCTATCAGGCAACTGAATCGGAGGTTCCACAGGGGAGGCAGATAATACAGGAACACTCTGGCTTGGGGTAGTCTCCTGCTGATGTACCCTCAGCGCCAGATCCTGAACTAGCTAGGTATGCCCCTGCATCTGCCCTACCAGAGCTGTCATGGGGTTCAAAGCGAGTGGAGAGCAGAGACTATTTCGGCCTGCGCTAATGTCACATCAAGGGGGGTACAGTGAGCCCTAACTGGAACCCAGCCCACTGTCCCTGCCTACTTGACGTGCTGCCCTAGGCGGCAGACACCAACTGGGCGACAGTCCCTGCGCTGTTAAAGTGCTGGGGCCGTCAGGAGAAAGAAGGGTCAGACAGTCCGGGTCAATAACAAATCAGAAACATCAAGCTGCATCTGCTCTACCAGAGCTGTCATGGGGTTCATAGCGAGTGGAGAGCAGAGACTATTTCGGCCTGCGATAATGTCACATCAAGGGGGGTACAACGAGCCCTAACTGGAACCCAGCCCACTGTCCCTGCCTACTTGACGTGCTGCCCTAGGCGGCAGACATATATATCACTTCAAATAATGATCCCTGTTAAAACATAACTTTTACTTAACTATTTAAAATATTAATATCTAAACCCCTATATAATACCACTGCATACCTAGATGATACAGCATACTGTGCACTATCTGCCAGTGGAGTAATCGCCCCGATAAAGAGCGGCTCCGCTTTAATGACAGACTATATCACTACATGCGTGTATAGACACCTTTAAATCCCAGCTATCCCGACGCGTTTCCCCCATACAAATTCTAGGGTCATCTTGGGGATTCAAAATTTTCACTCAACTGTGGAAATAGATAAGCTATATACAACGCATTATATACAACATGTAATTCAATGTTAGGTAAAATAGAATGATACTTAGCCTCAGTGCTGCCAGTGTAATATCGATAAATTCCAGCAGCACCTCTAGTACGCTGGACCCAAGATAAGAAGGTATTACAGAGCAACATTGTCTCTGCTTCTTTTTATGTCTTAACATGGCCAAAGATGTATGATAATTAATTACCAGGTGTTTATCACATAGACAATAATACTATATGCTTGTTTCCAGATTCCCAGGAGCATATGTGCTCCCATTTTCGTGATCATGGTTTGTGCTGCGTCGGATATTAAACTGCGATGACCGGAAGTAAAATGCCGTCACTTCCGGTTTACATCGCCGGAAATGAACATCGCGCATATTGCTGAATGACGGCCCGAACCAGGCGCGCTGGCGTTCACAACGATGCATTGCGCATGTCGAAAGGCACACAATAGTATTATCAATTCACAGTGAATGGATTGGACACCACATATATAAATGAAGATGCGTATGATCCTAACCACATACACTGACTAACTGTCACGGTATCCCATCCTCAGCCAATGTACTTACTTCCAACACCACATCATCTGCCCTAATATATAACAATAAATGACTAATGTGGCGGGACATATGTAATTGATTTTTCCAGAGCAAATATTATATAGCAAACACATGAAAATTAACACGGGCTTAAAAAAGGGTCAAAAAAGAAAGTTCGGGGTACAAAAATTCATTGTCCTCAGCTGACTTAAATTATCAGGCTAGAAGTAATCAATGAATATAATGAAAAGTTGAAAATATGACACTGATACATATTCTTTGGTCAGACTTGAAAAAGAAACCATAGTGGTCCTCTATGGAAGTGCGAATGGGCAAAGCAACAGACGGCCCAAAACAGAGCCTTTTTTAAAACAACCAAATTGCAAATTCCCATTTAGGCCTTTGGTTGGACAGAGTCCATACGGAAAAATCCTTTGGGCCTCCTTACACAGTTTGTCTACCCCTTTCCCCCTCCTCTGGGGACGGTCTACAATTTCCCAAAAATCAAAAAGGCAGAGTTCCCATTCACCTTTGATATTTGCATATGTCGAGCCACGGGCGTGTCTCTTCTTTTGTATACCCCCAGAGTTCACCCACTCTTTCTTAAACGTTCCCCTTTGTTTTTCCTTTAAATTTGAGTGGGCGGGGGCATGTCACATGAAAATATCCTTCAGTGCTACAATTGGCAAAGTCACGAAAAAAAATTGTTTTCCTTTGAGGCGCTTGTAAAATTTTTTTGTCCACAAAAAAACCGAATTTCAGGCCATAAGCTTTTGTCATTAACTTCTGGATTTTGTGCTAGGCTAATTTACTTTGTTTTCTGTAACAAGACCTTCCCACAGTGGGGGGCCGCAAAGGGGAGCTCTTGCGTCCCAGTAGCAAATCTTTTCCTGGGCTGGTGGGAGGCTCCTTGGTACCCCAACCGGGAGATGACCAAGGGCCCCCCCCAGATTTTTTTGGGGGAAAAAATCGATGACATACATTCTCTGGGGGGGTACAAGATGTCATTTTGAGGAGTTTGTTGGACAACCAAAAAAAAAACTCGGTATGCATTTCACATATAAATGCGGGAAGATTTTCCTTTTTCGGGATGTTCTTATCATTAAAGTCAGAAGGTAATATTCTACGAATGTTTAGGAAACCCACACAACTAACATTTGCTACAGGGAAAAGTTCCATCCATTACCCTTAAAGGGGAAATTTCCAAAAAAGGTAAATTTTTCTGAGATTTAAGAAAAAACTGCTCCAGAGACGAGGACTTTAGGAGACAGCGGGTATGTTAGAGAGAATTTTTAATCGGGTTTCCCAACAAAGGCCCGGATTCACCTTTGCATGCACAAAACAAAACGGACAACTCATTACAGGGAAAATCCCCGGGCAGATAAAGAGATAAAACAGAGCAGTATAGTTGAAACTTTGATGACAGAAAAGAAGTCCTAATTCCCTCAAAAAATTACTGGGGTATTTTGATTTTGGATCAAGATCTGAGGGTTTTATCTTCCCCAAACCCCCTCGAAAAAAACCTATGGAGGGGTGATTATAAAAGATAGACTGTCCATAGTCATTATACACCAATACCCCCTAAGGTACTTGGTTGGAAAGGGCCCCGCGGGGTATGTTCAATGTGGGCAAAGATTGTAGCCTGTCCACACATACAAAAAACAAATTTTTAAAGCGCCTAAATGGAAAACAATTTTTATTCGGCTTTGCCAATTGTACACTAAGGAGTGTTTAATTGTACATGCCCTGCCACCATTACTTTGGAAAAACAAGGGAACTTCAAGAGAAAGTGGGTGAACATCGGGGGGGATATACAAATAGAAGAGACACCCATGGCTGGGATTTTGCTGAATATCATAAGGGTAAAGGGGAAATCTTGGCTTTTTGATTTTGGAAGTTGTGAGATCCCCCAGAGGGGGGGGAATGGGGTAGCGAATCCTGGGTAAAGGGGGCCCAATGGATTTTTGTTTTGGTTTGTCCAAACCCAAAAGGGGCCTAAATGAGACTTTGCAAATTTGGTTGTTTTTTAGAATTTGGGGGCTGTTTTTTGGGGCTGTCTGCATTGCTTTGCCCAGTTCGCATTCCCAAGGGCCACTATGGTTTTTTTTTAAGTCTGACCAATGTTGTATCAGTGTATATTTTCAACTTTTCATTATATTCATTGATTACTTCTAGTCTGATAATCTAAGTCAGCTGAGGACAATGAATTTTTGTACCCCGAACTTTCTTTTTTGACCCTTTTTTAAGCCCGTGTTAATTTCATGTGTTTGCTTTTATTTTGCTCTGGAAAAATCAAATTTCATATGTCCCCCCACATTATTTTTTATTGTTAAATATTATGGCAGATATGTGGTGTTGGGGAAATAAGTACATTGGCTGGGATGGATACCCTGAAAGTTTTTCAGTGTATGTGGTTGGATCATAGGCATCTTTTATTTATAGATGTGGTTTTAATCCCCTGAACTGTGAAATTTATTGACTTGTGTTCCTTTCGGGCATGCGCAAAGCATCGTTTTTTTAAAACCCGGGGCCCTGCGTGGTTCGGGCCGGAATTTTAATATGCGCAATGTCATTTCCGGCGATTTTAACCGGGGAAATGCGGGCCCTTTTACTTCCGGGCATGGCAGTTTAATACCCCGGGCGCCGCCAAACCATGAGCAAGAAAAAGGGCACATATGCTCATGGGAACCCGGAAACGAGCTATAGTATTATTGGGTTATGTGTAAAACACCGGGGGTAATTATTTTAAAACATCTTTGGGGCCATTAAGACATAAAAAGGGGAAGCAGGAAATGTTTCTCTGTATCCCCTTTTCTTTGGGTGCCGCGTACTAAGGTGCTGCGGGAATTTTCGTTATTACACCCGGCACCTTGAGCTAAATATCATCTTTTACCTAAATTTGAAATTTCATGTTGTGTATTGGTTGTATTTAGCGTATTTTTTTTCCACAGTGTGTGAAAATTTTTAAACCCCCGATGAACCCAGAATTTTATGGGGGAAAAAGCGTCGGGAAGCTGGGATTTTAAGGTGTCTATACACGCATTATGATTTTGTCTGTCATTTAAAAAGGAGCCCCTCTTTATCGGGGCATTACTCACTGGCGATAGTGACAGTATTGGGGATCTCTAGGGATGCGTGGTATTATTAGGGTTTAGAAAATTTCTTTTAAATGATAAGTAAAAGTTTTGTTTTAACGGGGTCATTATTTGCAGTGATATTAGGTAAAAAATCTTGTTCATATTTGAAAATTTTGTTTTTCCCAGGCGGGAGACACCAAAAAGGGGACAGTTTCCCTGCGCGTTAAATGCTGGGGCCCTCAGGAGAAAGAAGGGTAGAAACCGGGTCAATTTAAAAAATCAAAAACATCAAGCTGCATCTGCTCTACCCCAAATGTCATGGGGTTCAAGCGAGTGGAGAGAAGATATTTCGGCTGCGCTAATGTCAATCAAGGGGGTACAGTGAGCCTAACAAACCCCTCCACTGTCCCTGCCCACTGACGGCAGCCCCACGGCAGACACCAATGGGCGAAGTTCCCCCGCTGTTTAAAATGCTGGGGGGGCCCCAAAGGAAAAGGGGGGGTCAGACAGTCCGGGTCAATAAAAATCAGAAAATCATCCACAATCAGAAA
>JAODAL010057962.1:0-22372 GCA_025379985.1 Phyllomedusa bahiana | reverse complement strand
TACAGAAGCATGACCCCAAAACCAGTACAAATGACCTTATGGACTATCAGAATGAAATTCACAAAAAGAAATGACTATTTCCAAAAAGATTTTTTTTCAATGCTGTTGCTGCTGCTACGGCTACTTGCCATTCTATTGTTGTCACGTTGCTGACGTTGTTCCACCATGACATTAGAATGTGAAGAAGACGCAACATATGTCTCCAATTGGTCAATGAGCACTGTCTCAAATTTCTGCATTCTACTGTCAATTTGTGTTGGTGGAAGGAAAGTGCTCATGTTTGTCTTGTAACGTGGATCAAGGAGGGTGGCCACCCAGTAACTACTGTTCATTTTGATTGTCTTGATGCGTGTGAAATAAGAAATGAGTATGTGAAATAAGCTTTTTTTCAATAAGACCCTTACTATTGGTGTCTTTTACAGTGACCTGATCCCAAAACCAGCAAAAATGCCCTTAAGGACACTCAGAATAAGATTCACAAGAGGAAATGAGTGTTTGAAACAAGATTTTTGTGAATAGGACCTTTTCTATCGCTGTGTTTTACAGCAGCATGACCACAAAACCAGCAAAAACGACCTTATGGACACTAAAATTAATATTTGCAAGAAGAAATGAGTATTTGAACCAATATTTTAGTGAAAAGGACATTGACTATTGCGGTCTTTTACAGTAGCATGACCACAAAATCAGGCAAGATGCCCTTATGGACACTCAGAATAAAATTAGTAAGAAGAAAGGAGTATTTCAAACCAAATTTTTTTCAATGCTGAAGCTGCTGCTACAGCTATTTGCCATTCTACTGCTGTCTTATTGCGGACGTTGTTCCACCGTGACATTAGAATGTGAAGAAGACGCAACAGATGCCTCGAGTCGGTCAATGAGCACTTTCTCGAATCCCTGCATTCTACTGTCAATTTGTGTGGGTGGAAGGAAATTGCTGACTTTTGATTTGTAACGTATATCAAGGAGGGGTGGCCACCCAGTAACTGCTAATCATTTTGATTGCCTTGATGCATGTGAAATAAGAAATGAGTATGTGAAATAAGCTTTTTTCAATACAACCTTTTCTATTGGTGTCTTTTACAGTAGCATGACCACAAAACCACCAAAAATGACCTTTTGTAAGCTCGCAATAAAATTAACATGAAGAAATGAGTATTTCAAACAAGATTTTTGTGAATAGGACATTGACTATTGCTGTCTTTTACAGCAGCATGAGCCCAAAAACCAGCAAAAACAGTGTTCTTAAATGCCTATACTTTGTAAGTGGCAAATAGGAGTAGAAATAGAATTTTCTCTTACAGAGAGTTCCACAGTCTTACTGCTCTAACAGTAAATAATCCCTTACTATGTTGACGTGGAGGCCCAGATGACGATGCAACGGTGACAGTCGGCCCGAAGCAGGGTGCGAATGTCAGAAATGTGAGCTAAGACCTCGAGCCTTCCTCAGGAGACAGTCAAAACCTGGGTAGCATTTGAGAAATTTATGCCAATACGAGAGCGCTTGCCCATCTATATAAAATTCAAAAAAGCCTTACATAGCACCATCACATCCTTATGCTTAAGCAACAATGGAATATTTTGCAAAGGATATCATCACATTATGCCATAAACTCGTGGGGAAGTTTACTAAACGGTGACCTTGGCAACTGGGGCAACAAAATCATCAGAGATCCACGCTTGATTAATTTTGATAAAAGTCAAACGATCCATATTCTCAGGGGAAAGCCGGATATGTTTGTCTGTTATCACCCCGCCAGCTGTTTTGAAAGTCTGTTCAGAGAGAATGCTAGCTGCTGGGCAGGATAACACTTCTATGGCGTGCCGAGCAAGCTCAGGCCATTCATCCAGTTTGGACACCCAGAAGTCGAATGGGTTCGGACCAAGTCCAAAAACATCGGTATTGAGACACAGATAGTCAAGGACCATGATCTTAAAGTGGTCTGTGTGTGTCTCAATTCTGCCCTGCCTTGTTGGTGAGGTGGTAAATAACGATTGCCACGTCACCCATTAGGCTTCTGTCACACTGCCTGCTGTTGCTGCTACTTGCCACTCTACTGCTGTCACGAGTTGATCAATGAGCACAGTCTAAAATTCCTGCATTCTATTGTCAATGTGTGTGGGTGTAAGGAAATTGCTGACTTTTGATTTGTAAGGTGGATCAAGGAGGGTGGCCACCCAGTAACTGCTGTTCATTTTGATTGCCTTGATGCGTGGATCATGTTGCAGGTAATTTAGCATCCAAGCACTCATGTGTGAGATGCCAGGATTTCCCAAACCTCGGGGTCGAGGGGCACTAAACATATCTTTCTCTACTTCTGCCTCCTCAATTCTGTTCTAACCTCTTACCTCTGCAGGGACAACGGTACCGTCTGTGTCCAGCCATGCCTCATCCTCCTCCTCCGCTTCCTCATCCTCAGCATCACCACAGCCCTGGCTAGCCTCACACACTGTACTCTGAGAGCTGAAGTTCCACCCTGCACCAGCCCTAGTCCCCAAACCACCGCCTAAAGAAGACCTATAAAGTTGGGAAACAGTCGGGCCTGCTAGATCCGACGGCGACTAAGGCTCTGTGTCCGTATCTGTGTCCGCCTCCTCCTCCATCCCCTGCTGGGACCCTGAAATTCAGAGTGTCTAACACTTTTTCCCAAATAAAAATTTCCCCCACCACAATGGTAATGCTAAAAAAGGGCATTTGTCCCCAAAGACCTTTTTGGGGGTTTTTCCTTAAAAACTGGCAAGGATGGTGAAAAGGAGATTTTTAAACCTCCCTTCCACCCCTCTAGGGCTCAATCCCCCAAGGTCCTGCCCACACTGCTTATCAGAAAAATTTTCCCACTTCTTTATTGCAAAATGGCATTAAAACTGCTTGCCCCAACAATCGTTTGGAGCATGTGGGGGGGTGGAACCCCCCAACTTTTTCCAAACCCGTTAACAATAACGGTTTAAAGGGGGGGCTAAAAAAAACCACTGCAAATCTGGCGTGGGGCAAAACAGGAGCGAATGCTGGAAGTGTGGGTTTAAACCCGACCCCCTTTTCCCTTTTGGGGGGGGGGGGTCAAGAGTCCTCGAAAGACGTTTGGGGAAATTTTTCCCCCAAAGTAAAAGACGTTGCCAGACTTAAAGAGTGGGGCAAGTCTCCCCGCTAATCAAAGGGGGGGCACCAAGGGGTTTTTTAAAACCCGTTGTTCCACACAGCACGTTCCTGGCGCCAAAGTTTTTTTTAGCACCCCAATCACTGGTAAGTCCATTCCCACCGGGGAACCGTAAAACAAGCTCATGCCCTGGGGTTTGAGGGCCCTTCAAAAACAGAAAAAATTTTCAGAACACCCGGGGGTTTTCTCATTTTTTTTCCCCCTGAAGTTTGGGGACCCTTAAACCTCCCACCCCCGCATTGGGGAAGATGCCCCCGCCGAGCCTAAAAACCCTACCATCATAAACCAAAGACACTGTCAATCACCCAACATTCCCAGTGACATTCACGGGAAGATGTAACGCCCTTGAGGGGTATTTTAAATAGTCCATTTCTGTATTTCAATGGACTTTGTTTGGCCCACAGATGCAGCCAACCCCGCTGGAGATTTTTTCTAAACACGGGGCGGGCCCAAATTGGGGGGGGACGGCTTTTTTGGAAAAAAAAATTGCCTTTTTGGGCCTTTTGGATTTTGGGCTTTCCGGGCCCCAATGACATGGCGGAACCCCATCGGGTTGTCCTCCAGTGGGAAAGGGCCCAACTTTTTCAAACCAAACAGCCGGGCAATGCCGATATTCAGGCTTTTGGTTTTGGGGAGGGTTTTGGGGTTAAAGCTTTTTCCTTTTTTCCCCCCACCCCGGGGTACACAGAAGGCGGCTGCGGGACTGGCCGCTGTATGGCGTGCAGGTTCAAACTAAAGGAAAAGGGAAAGGGGAAAGGCTGGGGTCTCTGGGGGGTGGTAGTAATGGGGGCGAGGGTTTTTGGGCATTTGGGGCTGGTGTTTTGCTGAGGGCCACCCGGGAATGGGCAGCAGGGGAACCGGGGAATTTGGGGTTCCTAGGAAGTGGGGAGGAGTGAGACAGGGGTTTTCACAGTGGTTGGAAGCCCAGGACCTGTGTGGTTTTTTTTTTCCCCTCCAAGTGATTCCCCCCCACATAAATTTCCCCATGCTTTAAATGCTTTTTCCCGTTCATGGTTTGGGGGTTTTGGTTAAACTCTTTAAATTTTTTCCTCTTTTTAGCCGTTGTTGGCAAATCCCGGCTTTATCCCGTCGGTCGGCGAACTGGGGCCCTTGATTAAAAAAGGCCCAGGCTTCACAGGGGGCTGGACCTTTTTTCAAAGGGTAAAAACCCTATTTAGCGGGGGTTTCCGTTTGCCACCCCCCCGGCCCAAAAGGGGCTGGCGGATTAAGTTAGCGGACTTGGGGCCCCCGCCCTCCCCCTTTTCCCTGAGGGGAAACCCGAATTGAAAACTACCACCATCTTCTTCATCCCCTCCCCCCCACTGAAGAGCGCTGGAAGAAAAATGCTACTGAAAAAACCATGTTGGACCCCCGCAATGTCATTATCAACCCCATCACAGGTGACTCCCTCGTGCGACAGCCCCTTCATCCGGAATTTGCGGGCTAAAAAAGCCACAGGAAACTGCAAGGCGTTGCGGGACCCCCCGGGTTTTCTGCCCGACTGACCATTTCCCCTTCTCCCTGAGGGCTTTCCAATGGTTTTGGGTTGCCCAGAGCAGACAAAAAAAAACCCCCTTTTGGGCCCCCTTAAATCTTTTTGAAAATAATTTTGGGGAACCCCAACCGCATTGTGTCACCCAAAGACTCTTCAGAACATGGATTATCCACAGGGGCCCTGTCCCTTTGGGTTGAATTTGGACCTGTTTTTGTTTAAAGGGTTTTGGGACTGATGAGACGTTTGGCGACATTTTGTCCCCTTTAACGGGCGAAAAGGAAAAGCTTTTGGGGAAAATTGCAAAGATACAGAATGCACTATACCCAAATCTTTTGGACTAATACGGTCTAAAATCCCCCAAAAAACCTTTTTCAAAAACCCCCTAACTTAACTAGCAGTTTTTTCCTTTTGGGTTGAAAGCGTTTGGGAAAGGGTCTCCTGCTTTTAAAAAAGCCCAGAAAGAAAAAAGAGCAATGGGGTTCTTTTTCACATTCGGGTAAGCAAAAGGGCACCCAAACAAAAAAGGGCAGTGACAGATAAAACAGGGTTTCATGTGTTTTTTAAAACCCAAATGAATCCCAAAAACCCCCCACTGGGAACGTTTTTTGACGCTCCTCTGGGGCCTCTGCCCCTTTTTGGGCGGGGCCGTAAAAGTACAGGGGCTGCAAAAAATTTGGTGGACCTGATTATGAAAATTCCCATTTTTTTATCAGATTTTAAGGAAATAAATCAGATCAAATTGAGATTGCGGAAAACATCAAAGTCAGCTCGATTTTAACTTTTCTCGATGAAATCGCTCATGTCTAGTAATTGATACTTTAAATTATTTAACTGTTCTGCTCTGTAAAACCAGACAGCTAGCCGTTTACTCTCCTCCTTCCTAATGTCTGCATACCATGTGACATTCAGTGATCACAGGGGCTTTGTTTCCCTATGACGTTTTTGCATCACCAATGGGGGGTGCTTTGAAGCCAGACCCCCGCTCAAAAAACCACTGAAAGGGGGTGTGCCCCTGAGCAGAAGAAATCTGTCTGTTTCTAGTTTTTCCCAACAATCACAAAATGAAAACAAGGGCTGACAGGAAATGTAATCATTCAAATAAAAGGCTAGAGTCCTCCCCCCAAGCAGAAGACAAACTTTGTTTGATTGGCTGCAGGGGGCACTAGGAACCTCTAAAATTAAACCAGCAGCATGGGAAAAATTTTTCCCTACTGCTTTTTAATATCGAAAGTGGGTTGCCAGGGTAAAGTGTCATAAGACACTGCCCTGAAATTAACATGTACAGTCATGATGACACACCCCCCTACAGCGGGAAAACAACGTTTTTTCCCATAAACAGAAATGGGTTTGACATCACCCCACCTTCCTTGGTCAAGTTTAGGTTTGCCCAGGTACGGAAAGCAAGGGGGTTCCAAATTCCCCACAAAGAGTTACAATGATTGGGGTTTTTTTTAAAAGGCTTTTGGAAACCGGGCTTTTGGGGATTGTACAGTACATACTCAAATATATAAACCAAATTATAAATATTTGTACATGTAATAAATATATTATGGGTTGAGGAAAGAACATCTTTTTACTATGTAACAAACTGATTGGTGATTGTACTGTACTAAACACAGCCTGCTGCAGGCAACCAGGGAGTAAACCAGAGTAGAGATGCAGGGAGCAAGGGGTTACACTCAAGAATATAAACCCAGTGCTAGGAGGATTAGGGGGAAGGTGCAGAGAGGTCCTAGATTGTTACTGCAAGGGATTATGGGACTTGCAGGAAATCACTGCAGGAGAACAACTGACACTCCTTCAACCAAGAAGAAACATATGAAGGAAGTGAAATATCTTTAGTTTTTAATGTAAATGCTGTTTATAGTGTTCTATAAAATCATTAAAAACTCCTGGATAACCCCTTTAATGGAAGACTATATAAATAGTAAAAAGATTAAACATTTGTTTCCCCACTGTTTCCACTGTGGAATATTACATTCCTGTTGACGTGCAGAGGGATGAGGTAAACTAAATATTTCTTGTCTAACCCAGGAAGAAATGCAGTTCTGCCTTAAGATGATTGAAACAGACAAATCACCAAGTCCGTATGATGTACAGCCCCATGTCGCTTCTCCAGAACCAGTCTGTTCTAACTCCATTTTATGCTTTTCTTGAGATATATCTGCCGTTTTGTTCTAACTCCACCGAGGCAACATGGTAAAATAACACATGGTAATATCTCTTATTAGTACACAATGATTCCATTCCACAATTGGTCACTGTGGAAAAAGTATCAAGACCACGAAACTTCAAAACCCTGTACTGAAGAGGTTTAAAAAACAGAGTCAGAATAGACTAGTTCTGGAGAAGCAATATCCTAAGGGAATTAAGGGAAAGGAAGACAGACCCGTTTTTCATTTTTATGGGGCTTATATTAACAGGTATGTCCAAAGGATTTGGGACATAGCAAATGTGGGGGCCAAAATCAAAAGGGGGTCAAAAAGTGCTCCTAGAAACTATAGGCTCACAAGTTTAACCTCTGTTGTGGGTCAATTATTTGAAGGTTTTTAAAGATGCCCAACTGGGGTATCTCCTAAAAAAAACGTAAACCCAGCATGGGTTTATGAAGCATGGGTCCTATCAAATGAATCCCCATCAGCTTCTATGAGGAGGTTAGTTTTAGACTGGATCGGGGTGAGGCATTGGATGTTATATACCTAGATTTTTCTAAAGCATTTGATACTGTGCCACATAAAAGGTTGACAAGTAAAATGAGAGTGCTTGGACTGGAGGAAAATGTTTGCAAGTGGGTAACTGACTCAGTAATAGAAAACAAAGGGTGGTGATTAATGGTACATACTTTGATTGGACCCGTTACTAGTGGGTACCACAGGGGTCAGTATAGCGCCCTATTTTCTTTAAAACATTCATTAATGACCTTACACACGGATTGCACAGTAGAATATCAATCTTTGCAGATGACACTAAGCTCTTTAAAGTAATCAGCACAAAGGAAAATGTTTTATTAAAAAGGGATCTGGACAAGTTGGAGGTTTGGGCCGAGAAGTGGCAGATGAGGTTTAACACGGATAAATGCAAGGTTATGCACATGGGAAGGAAAAATTAATCCCATGATTACTCAAACAGAAAAACTCTGGGTAAAAGTGACATGGAAAAGGACTTGTGAACCCTAGTGGACAGTAAACTTAATTGTAGCAGCCAGTGTCAGGCAGCTGCTGCCAAGGCAAATAGGCTCATGGGGTGTATTAAAAGGGGCATAAGTGCACATGATGAGAACATGATTCTCCCATTACACAAATCACTTGTCAAACCACACATGGAATACTGTGTAAAGTTTTGGGCACCAGTGCACAAGAAAGACCTTGTAGAACACGTTCAAAGGTGGGCAACAAAAATAATAAAAGTACTGTGTGGACTATAATACCCAGAAAGATTAGCAAGATTAAGGTTAGTTTAGAGAAAAGACGGCATCGGGAGGACATAATAAATATGTATGTATATATCAAATGTCAATATAGAACTATCATCCATGATCTATTTAGATCCAGGATTGCATCTAGAACAAGGGGGCATAGTCTATTTATTGAGGAAAGAAAGTTTCTACATAAACATAGAAAGGGATTCTTTACTGTAAGAGCAGTGAGACTGTGGAATTATCTGCATGGGGAACTTGTCAAGGTGAATTCACATACAGAGTTCAAAAAGGGTCTGGATGCATTTCTGGAGTGAAATAATATAACAAGTGACTAGGATTTGAGAACTGTCATTGATCCAGGGATTTATTCCGATTTACAGATTGGAATCAGGGAGGATTTTTTTCCCTAAAATGAGGACATTCGTATTGTACCTCATAGGGGTTTTTACTTTCCTCTGAATCAACACTATAGCACAATAGGTTGAACTGGATGGATGTCTTTTTTTGGCCTTACAAACCATATATATCTAACCTAATCTAATTTTTGCATGCACATCTGTCTTTTAGGCAACATAATTTGAATCATAATACTTCTAGAAGGTTAGTTTTAGGGGATGTTTACGCATGGTGGATAAACTGCAAAGTTTACACAAAAAAATCTGCAGAATTTTCGCTTAAATCTGCATCCAAATATTGCACCAGTTATTGCAGATTTCGTTGCAAAATTTGCTATGCAATCTGTGATAAATTCTCAAAATCTGCACCAAAATACTGAGGAAAACCTGCCATCTATCCTCCCTCAGCATTTCCCAAAAGTCCAGACCTATGTGGTGTTTTAGTATCAATAGTCAGCTTAACAGGGAGGGGAGGGGGGGAAGGTAGTTTTTTATTTTAGTTTCCTACTCTTACGGTGTTGATATTTGTTTATATTGCAGTAACTTTATGTGAATCAGTTACATAGTTTGTAAGGCTGAAAAAAGACAAGACGTCCATCCAGTTCAGCCTATTTTGCTAAAGTGTTGATCCAGAGGAAGGCAAAAAACCCCAATGAGGTAGAAGCCAATTGTCCTCATTTTAGGGAAAAAATTCCTTCCTGACTCCAATCTAGCAATCAGAAAAATCCCTGGATCAACGACCCCTCTCCAGAATCCTAGACACTATAACTTGTTATATTATTACACTCCAGAAATGCATCCAAACCCCTCATGAACTCTGTTATTGAATTCACCATGACAAGTTCCTCTGGCAGAGAGTTCCACATTCTCACTGCTCTTACAGTAAAGAATCCCTTTCTATGTTTATGTATAAACTTTTGTACCTCAAGCCGTAGAGGATGCCCCCTTGTTCTAGATACAGTCCTGGGTATAAATAAATCTTGAGATAGATCTCTATATTGACCTTTGATATATTTAAACATATTTATCATGTCCCCCCGAAGCCGTCTTTTCTCTAAATTAAATAACCCCAATCTTGCTAATCTTTCTGGGTATTGCAGTCCACCCAGTCCTTTTATTATTTTTGTTGCCCGCCTTCATACTTGTTCAAGCTCTACAATGTCTTTCCTGTGCACTGTGCCCATAACTGTACACAATATTCCATATGTGGTCTAACCAGTGACTTATATAATGGGAGAATAATGTTCTCATCATGTGCATCTGTGCCCCTTTTAATACACCCCATGATCCGGTTTGCCTTGGCAGCTGCTGCCTGACACTGGCTGCTACAATTAAGTTTACTGTCCACCCGGATTCTCAAGTCCTTCTCCATGTCACTTCACTACCCATTTTTTTCATTTACCTATGTAGTCTGTGTAATGGATTTTCTTTCCTCTCCCATGTGCCATAACCTTGCATTTACCTGTTTTAGAACCTCATCTCTCTGCCACTTCTCTGCCCATGGCCTCCAACTTCATCCTAGATCCCTTTATAATAACACATTATCCTCATATTGTGTTGATTACTTACAGAGCTTAGTATCATCTGCGAAAGACAAACTATTCTACTGTGGCAATCCATGTGTAAGATCGTTAACTAGAAGAATGTTAAAGAGAGATAGGGCCCAATACTGAGCCTTGCGATGACGTACTCCACTAGTAACAGGGATCCAGTCCTGATATGTACACCGATTTAATCTACAAACTCCACGAGCCATTTGCTTCCCATCCTACACACATTTCCCCCAGTCCAAGCTTCTCATTTTACTTACCAAACCTCCTTATGTGAACAAGTATCAAATGCTTATCTTAGCAACATTTAGATATATACATCTAGTGCCCACCCCAATCCCGTCGGGAACTAACTTCCTCATAGAAGCTCGATGAGTATTAGTCTTTTACAGAACCAATTCCTTCATAAACCCATGCAGTAACGAGCCGTTATACATTTCATTTTCAGTGAGATAATCCAGGGGATAGCATCTCTAAGAAAACCTCAAACATTTACCAACAACAGAGGGTTAATTAAAGCTATCCGGCCTATAGTTTTCCAGATTCACTTTTGACCCTTTTTGCGAATACATGGTCTACCACATTTCTCTATGTGGCAGTCCTTTGACATCTACACCTACTATTCAGACACCATAAATATTAAGAATAGATGGGCCTATCTATCGATCACATCACTTAACTCCCTCTAAGGATACGGGGTGTATACGACTCAAGGACCGTGGGGACTTGTCTCTTTCTTTAACCCTTATAAGGGCGAGCTGCATTCTTCCTGGGTTAGACAAGCAACACTTAAGTTGGTCAGTTTAACAAACTCACACCCCTCTGTTCATTCAATCAAGTACATACAGTAGAAACTAACTTGTTTATCAGGTATGCTTTTTTTTCTCATCGACCTTTACAGTCTCTCCCCTTCACATACTTTTCAAGGGCCAACATTTTCTGCTTTAATCTTTTTACTATTTATAGAATTAAAAAATATTTGAGTTTACTTTTACTTTCTATTGCAATATGTCTGTCTCACACATCAGGGCGTTTGCTGCTTGATCATCTTTTTTTTACATATTTTTTTTATTCAATAAAGATTTTAGTGCCGCTTCACTGCCCTCCCTGTTTTAGTAGATGAAACACTTTCTTTTTGCGTTCTTTATACGCCCATCATTTTACATCCCTGTCATGATCCTCATTGTGGTCTCCATCCAGTTTCTTATAACTATTTTCATACCATAGTTCGATATACAATAAAGAACTATATAAAATACGGTATATACCATACACCACAGTGGACGCACTAAGATGTTTTTAACAATATCCCATTTTATAATTCTGTTCTAACTCATTTTTAAATACTATCCTACTTCCCAGTCAATCAGTTTAGTGCCTCCAAAGCCAGAATTAAAATAACCTTCCCTAAAATTCAGTGAGTTTTTCTGTCTTTGCTTAACCTGACAAAAAACACTCTTGACAGGATAAATGGAAATGTATTATATTATGGTCACAATTTCTAGCATGCCCCCTCAACTGCACTTCTGTTACTCTGTCAGGTCTATTAGTGAATATTAAAGTCTATAAATGGCCTTTCCTCTAGGTCGGATTCCTGCAAGCCATTGAGCAAAGTGTAATTTATCATTATTTTCTAGACAAAAACCTGTTTCCTTAAGAAAACGCTAACAAGGTTTCAGTTTCCCAATTGATGCGTCTGGATAGTTACAAAAGTCGCCATAATAAAACACCTTATTCTGATTATCCGCCTCAGTCTATTTGTCGAGGAGTACATCTTTTCCAAGTTTCTTTTATAATTTGGGGCGCCTATTAGCAGAACCCCTTTAGTATATAAATGTTATCACCCATGTATATTTATAACGCCATAATGGAGATTCGACTGTCTCTTTCATTACGTGTACCTATATCTTCACCGCAGTGTTGCGGCTCAGACAGGATTTTACATAGACAGACAGAATGTATCGCGCTCATCAGTTCATAGTTTCTTAAAAGATATTTTCAATTTCCTCTAGCTCTACAAATCCAGGGACGTTACCTTCCCCACCCAGGTGGGTGTTTCTTAACTGAATGCGGTGACGACATCATCCCCCCTTCACTGTTCAACTCTCTCTTCCCAGGCCCAGTCCACCCCATCTCTCTGATCCCACATCTCACTGTTCCTCTCCCTATGCAGTCTTATTTATGTAAGAGCTGATTTTAAAATAACCACATTCCTGCTTGTCACGGGTGGGCCTAAAGCGCGACCCCCGATCCCGGTCGCGGCACACCCGTAGCTCCCTGCAACTAGCGGCACCACGCCGCCCCATGGTCCGGGACGGTGGGCACGCTCACACCCCGCGCCGCGTAGTTCACCATCTTACATACCACGGACCAGCGCTCCTGTCTCTCAGCTCAAGCCTCCTGGCGCACTGCGCTTCACCGACATCTAAGGCGCGCTGCGCCATCTAAAGAGTCCTTCAAAAAACAAGCTCGGCTCTGTGAAATTTAACAAGGCCAGTGTCAACCGGTAATTCAGGCTATTGCCGGCGCTACTGCCCTTATTTAAAGCCTGACCCCCTCTACCTGGGGCTGTTGACCGGATCTTTAGTGCCATTTACCTACTGAGAAAGCGTTCCAAACCTTGTTCTGATTTACCGTGTAAACCTACCATTAGCTTCCGTTCCTCGACCCACGCATCTTGCCCGCCTGTCCTGACCTACAGCCGTGTCCACGACCACGAACCATGCCAGCCTAGCCTGACCACCTGCCGTGTCCCCGACTATGAGCCTGCCTGACGATTCTGCAAACCACCTATACTTTGGCTGCCACCACAAGCAAGTCAATTCAAAGGGGTAAACGACCTGGTAGACTCCCGGCCGCAGCAAGTCCACCCGCTTTGTGCTAGTCTTCTGGTGAAAACCGGGACCATACTTAGATTCATCCCTGGGGTGGCTTACGCCATCGCTTGCGGGCGGGTCCAGTGGATCCACTTCTACGTCCTGTACGGACAGTAAGATCCGGCCATGGAACCCTGCCAATGCTGCCTCTGCCGTCCGACGCTGACCTCTCCGCCATTGTGGCCCAGCAGTCGCAACAGATTCGCTCATCAAGCCCAGCCACTCAGCCATCTCTCCGCCATGATGCAGCAGTTCCTGGCCGCCCAGGCAGCAGCACCCCGCTCCCGCTGTTCCTCCTGGTTCCGGCTCCGACCGCTGGTCCACGCTCCGTCTGTCTATTCCGTCCAAATTCGATGAGGGGACCGTCCAAGGCCAGGCAGTGGCTTTATCACCCAATGCACCCTGCATATCGAATATTGGGCAACCAATTTCCAACCGAACGGTCTAAGGTGGGCGTTTTCGTACCAGGAGCCTTCTCTTCGTGAAATCCAGGCCTGGGCTACCCCCCTCTGGACAAGGAGACATCCGGTCACATCCAACTTGGCTACCTCCTCACCGAGTTCAGAGTGTATTCGAGAACGTCCCGGGTTTCTACTGCCTGAGACCCTCGCCTTGCTAAAACCTGCTCCAAGGGATTCATGCCGTAGGCACTATGCCGTACGTTTCCGCACTGTTGGCTTCCAGATATCTTGGAATAAGCGGCGTTGACGCCACCTTCCAATAAGGGCCACTCCAGCCGCATCATATGCCCTATCTGCCTGGGAATCTCCCTCTTCCTTGAGTGATCTTATCTCACTGGCCCACTCGATTGACATCCGTTTCTCGTGAACGCCAGGAGGTACTCCGGCAGGAATGGGAACAGGCTAGACCCCGCCGTCTCCCTCGTCTGGCTCCAGTATTTCCAAAGGCACTCCTCAGTTGCCCTCTTCACCGCCGCGCGAGAAGCATGGAAGGGATGAGAGCCCCACCTTCTACAACGGAAGCTAACCCAGAAGACTTGAGAGAATACTGTCTGTACTAGCGGCGTGCAGACCATTTCCCGCTATCCTGTTCCACTTGCGCCCACAGCGTCCTGGAAACGGGGCTGCACATAGGGTACGAAGTTGGAGGGCGTCCCTAGGGCGAGCAAGCCCACTCCTCGCCTGACCATGCCCGTGATCGTCGGCACTGGAGGGCTGGTTACCATTTTCTACGCAAGACTGCTTCCTGGACTCTGGGTCTGCTTGAAATTATGGACGCTGCCTGTGTCCCCACATAAGCCCCCTGTGATCTAGCCTGGAGAAGCCCCTACTCATCACCTCTGTCAGTGGTGAGATTCTCAAGGAATCCAATTCGGTTCCGGACTGAGCCTCTGGTCCTACAAGTTGGGGTAACTGCACAAGGAGAGACTTGCGTTCTCCGTACTCACAAGCCCGTTCCTCCTCGTACCATTCTCCCCTGGGTCCCCAGTGGTTGCAACGCCATGCTCCCGTGCTCGACTGGCCAGACGGGCGAAGTCCAGATTTGGGGATCGGAGTGTCAGTCTCGCTGTTTGGTGCACCTCGCCTGTGCTATACCGCTTCTCCTGGGTCATCTAAGTCCTGACCGGGCCTTCTGCACCATACCAAGCCTTCGCTAGACATCTTCTCCGAGAAGCAACTGAGACGTTGCCACCCCATCGCCATATGACTGTCCTATAGATCTGTGCCGGGACTTCACCTCGCACGTGGCAGAGGTTTTACCCCCTGTTGGTACCTGAGACCTTGGTCTATGTCTACAAATTTTCAAGGAGAATCTCCAGAAGGTGGTTCATCCGCAGGTCTTGCATAGACGCAATGGGAGGCCTCAATAAGATCACGGTAAAGAAACCTCTGATCCTCTGCGCCTTAGCACGGAGGCTTTTTGACGCTAACGAGGTGTCCCAAGATCTTTACTAAACTGGACCAGCGAGGGGCTATATAACCTCATAACGTGATACGTGAGGGCGATGATGTAAGACCGATTTCAACACTCGCGCGACGGGCACGTTCGATTATCTGGTTTATGCCCTACGGGCTCTGCAGAATGCCCCGGCCGTCCTTCCAAGATAATTCGTTAATGACATCTTCCGTGACCCTTCCTGTTACACTTGCGTGGTTGTGTATCAGACGACATTCTGGTGTTCTCCCCCGACCTAGAGTCCCATCAAGTTCACGTACGACTAGCCTCTAGACGTCTAAGAGCCAACCGCTTTATGCCAAACTTGAGAAATGCCTTTCTTCATCAGCAAAGTCTACCATTCCCCTCGGCTACATCATCTTCCGACAATGCCGTGCAGATGATCCCACTAAGAGTGTTCGGCCGTCCTTCAGTGCCGCAGCCCCGTGTGCCGTCCGAGCCATAAAAAGATTCATTACACACACACACCACACCTATAATAGGCCATTTATACCACTTTCTCCTCGCTGGGCATCTCCCCATATTGGCTTTGACCAATAAGAACGGCCAATTCCAAAGCCTGGCCACCAGTAGCCGAGGAAGCCTTCTCAAAGATAAATTTGCCTTCCCTTGCGCCGGATACTTTCTCCGCGTCCAAAACATAACAACCAATTTTCATCAAGTCGACGCCTCCTCGTTGGGGCCGTGGGCCCCTACTCTCCCAGAAAAGGACCCAAAGGCAAGACCCTCACTTGCGGGGTTTTTTTCTAAAAGTATTTCCTCTGCTTAACGAAATTACTCTATAATCGGCGAACGGGAATTAATGGTCCATCAGGCTGGCTCTGGAAGAGTGGGGCTTTATCGATCTTGGAGGGGCTCAGTCACCCAGTCAGCAGTTATACCGACCGACAAAAACCTGCTATATCTCCGACGGCTCAACGCTAAATCCACGCCAGGCTCGTAGGTCCCCTCTCTTTTCTATATCCCGGTATAATTTTTCTCATTTCATTTTTCCGACACCGTGCTGAACGAAATGTCAAGGCAGACGTTCTCAGATTCGCAGTGGCTTCCGGATGCGGACTGGGGACGAGGTCCACACATGGCACATTATCTCTCCAGAACGCTCATCTCTGCCGCACAATACCGTAGACCCTACAAACTGCATTCCCGCCCCGGCCAACAGACAGACCGTGTTTTTTTTTTTTTTTTGTTCCAGCTCATCCGAAGAAGATATTGTCCTTGGGTCATTGCTCCCTTATCGGCGGGCCACCTAGAGTGCAGAGGTCATGTTCTCTCATCTCCGGTTCTACTGGTGGCCGTTTCTAGCCCAGGATGTTCGTGAGTTTGGTGGAGTCCTTGGCTTATGCTTCCTTTGCCAGGAACAAGTCTCCTCTTCTCAAACCAGTCAGGTTCTGCTCCTTCCCTCTACCTATACGTAGCTGTCCCTGTGGACCCCCATGTGGCCATGATTTTATATCACTGATCTCCCCTCCTTCTCTGGCAATACCGTGTATTGGGTGGTGACAGACCTGTTTATCAAAAAGTCCCCACTTCACTCCTCCTGCCTGGCCTGCCCTCAATTCCCTCGCCTTTGCCATTTATTTTTTTCTACACTATTTTTCGGCTGCATGGGCTCCCACGGCACATAGTGTCGACCGGGGCGTTCAATTTTGTCCTCCAGATTCTGGCGCCACTTCTGTAACCAACTTTGCAAATGAAATTGGACTTTTCTTCACCTACAACCCCCAGTCCAAGGGCATGTAGAAAGAGATATAACAGAAACCCTAGGTTGCTACCTGCGCCACTCAACTTGTCTCCGACCTCGGGCCTAGGATGATTGGTCCAGACCTTTTGCCATCTGGTCGAGTTCTCCTATAACTCATTGACTCTGAGTCTGCCGAGCATGCTTCCTTTCCTATTTATTGTCTACGGGCAGACATCCCCCGCCCACCCCTCCCCCTTTCTAGATGCCCTCCTAGGTCCTGAAGGCGCTCGCTTTATTTGTTCCTGCGCCGAGCAGGAGCTGTCACAGGACCTGACATTTAATTTTCTATCTGTAAGCAACGCAACCAATCTCATACACCAGCTTTCCGCCCAGCCAAACCAGCACAAGTCCGACAAAAAGCGAGATAACCTCCGCCCAACCTTTCTCAAGCCAGGTACAAGGTGTGGTTGACAGCTAAAAATATACGTTTCAAGGTTCCCAGCTATAAAAGCTGGGTTCCACTGTCCTGGTCCATTTTAGGGTTGCTAGGCCGCATTAATCCAGTGCATACAAGCTACCTCCTCTCCCACTATGAGTGTCCAAACTCCTTTCCATGTCTCGCTTCATTAAAACCGGTCATCCTTAATCGCTCTCTAGGTTACTTCTCCTCCAACTCCATGAAGCCGATACCATCCGAATCTTTAATACGGTTAAAGGAGATTCTAGATATAAAGACTGTTCAAGGAAGCGGTTTTTTTTCTCATTGACTGAAGGGTTCGTGGGCCCCAAGACAGGTCCTGGGATCGTAACATCATTCATGAGGTTCCTCCAGGGCCAGAAAAGAGGGGGAGCCGAAGGGGGGGGGGGCTACTGTCACGGTTTGGCGTGGAGGTGGGCCCGGCGACCCCCGTCCCGGGTCACGGCATACCCCCGTATCCCTGCACTAGCGGACCGCCTTCCGCACTGTCGGGCGGTGGTCACGCTCCCCCTGCCCGGCCGAAGCACCTTCTTACTTACCCGGCCGTGCTCCTGTCCCTCTGCTCCAGCCTCCCGCGCGCGAGGCAAGAGTCCCGACATCTAAGGATGCGCGCAGCGCCTGCCTGTTGAAATTTAAAGGCCAGTGGCACCGGTAATTGAGCATATTGCCGGATCACTGCCCTTATTTAAGCCTGCCCCTAGTCGCTGGGGCTGTTGCCGACAGGATCTTTAGTCCGATTTAAAGTCCTACAGAAAGCGTTCCAAACTTGTTCTTGATTTACCGTGTACCGTACCATTAGCTGCCGTTCCTCGACCACAATAGCATCTTGCCGCCTTCCCTGACCTACTGCCGGTCCACGACCACGAACGCATTGCCGCCTGCCCTGACCACCTTCCTGTCCCCCCGACTACCGAGCCTGCCTGACATTCCTGCACCACGCTATTAACTTTGCTGCCACACAACAAGCAAGTCACGTAAGGGTATCGTCCCTGGTATACTCCCGCCGCAAGCAAGTTCCATTCCCGCCTTTGCGGTGGGCCTTCCTGTGAAAAACCGCAGGAACCTACTTAGAGTTCCCTTTCCCTGGCGTGGCTTACCCCATCGCTTGCGGCGGTCAGTGGTCCCCTTTTCGCCCGGGTTTCGCGACAGTAAGATCCGGCCATGGTTTCCGAAAGGTGCCTTCCGTCCGACGCTGACCCACCGCCTTGTGGCCCGCAGTGAAAAAAGATCGCGGGAAATTCCCCCAGCAACTCAGCCATCCCCCGCCTTTGTTTGCCCCATTTTCCTGGCCCCAGCAGCGCAACCGCTCCCCCCTGCTCCTGGTTTCCCGGCCCCCGCCCGCTGGTCACGGTCCTTTCGTCTTTGCCGTCCAAATTCGAGGGGGGACTCCAAGGCCTGAAGGGGCTTTTATCCCCCAAAATGCCCCTGCATTTCAAAAATTAATTAAAAAAACCAAATTTTCCTTTCCAAAACGGTCAAAGGTGGGTTCTTTACTCAGCCTTCTCTTGGGAAAAACCCCTGGCCTGGGCCCCCCCTCGGGGAAAAGGGAGGGACCCGGTCACCCCAAATTTTGGCAAATTTTCCTTTGGGATTTCCCGGAGTGTATTCGGGGAAACCCGTCCGGGTTTCTTCTGCGAAAACCCCCTTGCTAAACCCTGCCAAGGGGATTCACCCGTGGCGATTGCGTACGTTTGCACTTTGGCTTCGATTATCTTGGAATAAGGGGCGTTGACTGCACCTTCAAAAAGGGCCTCCCCAGCCGCTCAAGGATGCCCAAATTTCCTGGGTCTCCGTTTCCCTTGGTGATCTTATCCCCCTGCACTCGGATTGACCCCGTTTCTGGGGAACGCCGGGGAACTGGGCGGGGGGGAAAGGTAGCCCCCGCCTTTTCCCCTGTCTGGCTCAGTATTTCAAGGCCCCCTCAGTTGCCCTTCACTGCCGCCGAGGAAGCCGGGGGAAGTGGTGAGCAACTGTCTAAAACGGGCAAACCCAGAAGAGTGAGGAGAATCTTTGTCTGACGCGGCAGTGCAGCCATTTCCGCAGATCCTGTCCATGCGCCCTAGGTGGGGAAACGGGCGCCCCTGGGTGAGGCGAGGGCCCCTAGGTGAGGCAAGCCCTCCCTCCCCTGACCATCCCCGTGTCGTCGGCACGGGGGCCGGTTCCCAGTTTCAGCAAATGCTTTCGGGACTGGGTTGCTGGAAATTTTTGGACGTGCCCTGGGTCCCAGATAGCCCCTGTGATCCGCCGGAGAACCCCCTACTTCTCTCTGAGTGGTGAGATTCTAAGGACCCAATTGGGTTTCCCGGACTGAGCTCTGGCCCTACAAGGGGGGTATGCAAAGGGAGAGAATGGTTTGTCTCCCCCGTTCTCCTCATCCATTCCCTGGGTCTCCGGGGTTGAAACGCCTGCTCCCGGTCGATGGCCGGGCGAAGTTGAGTTGGGTTTCGGGGTCAGTTGCGTTTGGGGCCCCTGCCCGGTGTTCCGCTTTCGGGTCATCTAATCTTGAGGGCTTCCTGCCCTCCCAACCCTTCGCGGGAATCTTCTCCGGAAGCAAGCTGGGTTGCCTAGTGTTGAGCGATTGCGTTGGCTATCGAGATCGATCGATAGTCGATAGTCGGCCGCTATCGATAAGGTTTATCGCTAGTAAAGCATCGATTATGCGCGATGACCATTAAGGTCTATGGGAGAGCAAAAACCCACCTTCATTATTACCCCCAACAAGGCTGGAGAAGCTGAAATTAACATCCACAACAGTCAAATGGATTAATGTACATCTTAGGCAACACACTTAGGTTATAAAGTCACAGAAAAAAAGTCACAGACCATTTTACTATCCCGGGTCTTGTCCCACAGCCTGCCCCTTAAACCTGCATCACCACAAATTAAAAAGTGCCCAGAAGGCAGTATGATTTGAACCATCATGTTACTTGAACTGGACATTGAATATCCTGTCCTGGAACGCAGCATGAGCCCCAAACCTGCATGACCCCCACATTTAAAAAGTGCCGGATAAAAGGAGTCTTTCAACCCCCATTTTAGTTTCACTGGACATTGATATACCTGTCCTGGGCCACTGATTGAGCCCAACCTGCATGACCCACATTTAAAAAAGTGCCGGAAAAAGAGTCTTTAAACCACCATTTTTTTTTTCACTGGACATTGACTAAAACCTGTCCTGGGAAACCAGATGAGCCCAAACCTGCATGACCCCCACTTTTAAAAAGTGCTGGAAAAAGGAGTCTTTCAACCACCATTTTAGTTTAAAATGGACATTGATTATACCTGTCCTGGGCCACAGCTGAGCCCAAACCTGCATGACCCCACATTTAAAGTGCTGGAAAAAGGAGTCTTTAAAACCACCATTTTATTTTTCATGGACATTGACTATTACCTGTCCGGGGCCCACAGCATGACCCCAGGGCCGGAGTTACGGGTGGGTGCGGTGAAAGCCCAGGCTGGCGTCCGTCATCTATTAACACGCAGGTTAAAATGCCCTGATGACGCAGCAACGAAAAACTGATGCTGATAAACGACATTTGTGCCGTGACTGCGAGGACGAGGAGGTAAGACTGTAGATGCAGGTTGCATTAACCAACTAAAGGACAGATTGGCGACGATGTTCGTTACTTAGATTCACAGGGGCCTGACCCAGCGATGACAGGCTGACGGTCCTGCAACTGACGATCCGCGGGCATGGTGTTGTCGCCAGCACTGGAAGGAGCACCTTCTCTCGTACCTTACCCATGTGCTACCCCCTCTTTGCTCGCTTACCCCTGCATTTCGCTCCATGTTCGAAAAATAAAAAATTTGAGAAGTTAGGGAATAGTTTTGGAAAGTCTCTAATTAAAAGACTCCAAATCACAGCTATTCTCAATCCCTCAATCAAAACAAATTTTCTGGACTCAAATTTAACTGAAGGTGTTATTTAACAAATCTGGACTGGCAAAAGTCCAAAAAAACACGTATTTGTTATCTTTTGGTATAATAAAAGGTATTTTTTGCACCTTTCAATTTTAAACCCGTGGTGAATATAGAATTGCTGTTTTTAAGATTTAGTAGATGCTGCGTAAATGAAAAGTTCTTGGTGAGCAAAAAGTCAAAAAAAACGTAACTGTTATGTTTTGATATAATAAACTGTATTTTTTGCAACCTTTCATTTTACTGTGGTGAATATAGAATTGCTGTTTTTAAAATTTACGTAGATGCTGGTCAATGAACAGTGTGGGGTGCGCAAAAGTCAAAAAAAAACGTAACTTTAATGTTTTGTTATAAAAAACATATTTTTTTGCTCCTTTCAATTAACATGTGGTGAATATATAATTGATGTTTTAAGATTTACGTAGATGCTGCGTCAATGAACAGTGTGAGTGCGCCAAAAGTCAAAAAAAAGTAACTGGATGTTTTTGTATGATAACGGTTTTTTTGGAAACAAACAACCTGTGCTAAATACAAGATTGTGGTTTGAAATTTAAGGCAAGGTGGATATATCAAAAAGTCACAGGTGTAAGGGTAAAATTTAACACCTTTGAAAAGTATATGTAATAAAAAGTGGAGTTTTGCAGCTAACAAAGAGACCCCGCAGTTATTGAATGGTTTATCCAATTAGTTCAGGCTGCCAATATCCGGAAATATTTTTAAAAGCAAAAGTTATAATAAAGTATTCCATAAATGTTACACTTGTTTGGGGAAATTTATCCAGGTTCTTTAAAATAGGCTTTTCTTGTTCGTCCCCGGGGGCCCCCCCCCCCCCCCCCCCCCTCCCCCGCCGTGAATTTTCAGTGGTGATTCTTTTAAAAATTTTTAGCTAATACATAAAAGTTCAAATCCCCAATGTAATAATTGGAGGGTCAAAGCTATAGAGAGGTTTCTTGTGCGAAAAAGATAATTTCGCTGAGCTGTTTGGCCACAGGAGAACGAGGTCCTTCCCCGAGACGCGAGAGACACTGAGGGAAAAAGGAAAGCTGTTCTATGTAAAAAGGGTATGTGATTTTTCCAGCCAATCGCAACCATACACATCCAGTCATGACGTCGCACACACATCTCCCCTGCTCTATTCTGTAATCTGATTTGCTGGGGCCCCAAAATTACGGGGAAACGCCGAAAAAAGGCGGATCTTAATAGTGATGACAGTTTTTACCCTTAATTTCGCATGATCTGGAAATTTCGATCACCATAAAACCTTTCCGATTTCAAAATTTGTCGATAAAATTTGCCAAAACTAGTTGCCACCCCATCGCCCTATGACTGTCCCATTGTCTGGTGCCCGGGGATTCTCTCCCCGGGCAGGGTTTACCCCTGTTGGTACCTGAGACCTTTGGGTATGTCTACTTTTTGTGAATTTGAGAGATTTGAAAATATTGGTTGCATGCATAACTATGAAATCCAACTTTTTCCTTAATATTAT
>JAODAL010057961.1:0-22373 GCA_025379985.1 Phyllomedusa bahiana | reverse complement strand
TCTGTGCAGAAAAGAGCAGAGACCCCCAGCAAAACAGGGAGTGGCAGTACCATATCTTGTAACCCCCGGGAAATATGCGAGAGAGTGTTAGGAGAGCGATGACAACTTTTGTCCCAATCGAATGCCCTATTTTTTGATGTATTTCATCAAAAAAACTTTTTGACCCAAAATTCCAATATAAATGAACTTTTAAATATCCCAAAAACATGGTGCATTTTACCCCGCCAAAACATTGAAAGCCCCAAAAAAGGGCGCATTAAATATAGAGCAGGTTACACTTGCACCCCATAACGCAAGTGTCTTTTTAGGTCTTCATACATAGTAATATCGTTAGTGCTTCCAAACACAATGCCCTCTAAGGCAAAAATTCAACACTATCAATGAAACCCCAAAACCCTAAATAGGGTAATCCCCTTTTTTAGGCCTTTCAGTTTACTATACAATATATAGCCCCAATTTTTAAAGGATTATTTTCAGGCGCGTTTTATACAAATTAAATCACCTAAAAACGCTCCCAAATTTTTTCAGACTGTGGGGCCTAGGTCTTTTCTCCCACAAGTACAATGCACAGCAGGAATAGCAATGGTAGAGCTGTAAGCATGGGAGGAAAAACCTCTCTTCCTGCCCAAAATTTGGTGGGGGAAAAATGGGGTTTTTCCCGCCCCCCATGTTGTAACCTGGAGTTCAAGTGGCATTTAATCAGCAATAAGTGGAGAACTGAGAAACATGAGTGACAAAAGTTTAAACTGCTTCTTTAAAAAGCGATGACCTTTCTAAAATTATGAAAACTCGTGACCAATGAAGCTGGCCTGCAAATATTTCCCCGGGGGGTGGAAATTTACCTGCCCAACATTGGGGAGCAGTGCAGCACTACTGTGACCGGCCGGGACACGGGTAGGCCCGGAGGCGACCGCCCTAGGGCGCCCACCCCACCTATCCCTAAAAAGGGGCGCTGTCAGGGCCCCGACCCTCGCCGGGCCCCGGCCCCTGCCGTGGGCCTGAAGCGCCGGGCGGTCTCTGTGACCGTTCTGCGGACGCAGAGAGCAGGCGCCTCCTGCTCCGCATGACAGTGTCGGGCCCGACTCCCGAGGATCGCTGGATCCTCCGGTGAGCCGCCCGAGGGCCGACAAGCGGGGCCGCCGGGTCCCTCTTAGCGCTGAGGACCGCCGCGGCCCCGTGCGCCCTTCAGCCGGCAGCGTTCGCAATGTTTTCACGTGATGTCATCGCGACGCTTAACTGGTCCTCGGGCGCACAAGCGCGTCACAGGCCGGTGCGCACCCCCCCACCGAGGGAGCTGCCGGAGGATGGCGCGGGCTGAAAGACCTGTAAGAGGATGGGAGAGGAGCGCAGCCGCCGGGGGAATGGGTAAGTATTAATGATGTTTGTTTTTAAGTGCCCGCCTGTGGCCCCCTATATTCTGCCTGTGGCCCCATACGCCTGCCTGTTGCCCCCTATATTCTGCCTGTGCCCACATACGCCTGCTGTGGCACCTATATCACCACCTGCGGCCCCTCTAATGCCTGCCTGCGGCCCCCATAATGCCTGCCTGCGGCCCCCCCATAATGCCTGCTTGTGGCCCCCTATATCCTGCCTGTGGCCCCCAATACGCCTGCTGTGGGCCCCCTATTATCCCGCCTGCGGCCCCACCCCTAATTGCCTGCCTGTGGCCCCACTATTAATGACTTCCTGCGGCCCTTAATGCCTGCCTGCGGCCCCCCATAATGCATGCCTGCGGGACCCCTGATTATGCATTGCTTGTGGCCACCATATAATGCCTGCCTGTGCGCCCTCCATAATGCGCTGCCTGTGGCCCCCAAATAATGCCCTGCCTGCGGCACCTTTAATGCCTGCCTGTGGCCCCTATATCCTGCCTGCGGCCCCTATAATGCCTGCTGTGGCACCTTATAATGTTGCGGGCCCCCATAATGCCCGGCCTGAGGCCCCCTATAATGCCTGCCTGTGGCCCCCATAATGCCTGCCTGCGGCTCCACCTATAATGCCTGACCTGTGGCCCCCCCTTTTATAATCCTGCCTGTGGCCCCCATTTGCTGCCTGCGGCCCCCATTCAATGCTGCCCTGCGGCCACCTTTAATTGCCTGCTGCGGCCAACCCTATAATGCCTGTGGCCCCCTTATATTTTGCCTGTGCCCCCATAGCCTGCCTCGTGAGGCACCTATATCTGCATGTGGCCACTATTAATGCCTGACCTGCGGCGCCCCCTATAATACCTGCCTGCGGCCCCCTATAATGCCTGCCTGGTGCCCCTATAATGCCTGCCTGGTGCCCCTATATGCCTGCCTGTGGCCCCCATAATGCCTGCCGGCGGCCCCCATAATGCCTGCCTGTCGCCCCCTATATTTCCTGCCCTGTGGCCCCATTGCTGCCTGTGGTCCCTATATCCGCATGTGGCCACCTTTACTTGCCTGCCTGCGGCCCCTATAATACCTGCCTGCGGCCCTCTATAATGCCTGCCTGTGCCCTATTTTTTATGCCTGCACTTGTGCCCCCATACGCCCTGCCTGAGCCCCCATACGCTGTCTGTGGTCCGTCAAGCCCGCATATGGCTGCCTGAGCCCCCATTCCGGGCACTGCCTGTGGCCCACTATATGAGCATGCTGTGGCCCCCGTATGCCTGCCTGTGTCCACGTCGCCTCGCTTTTGAGCCCCTGTGGCTGCCTGATGGCCCCTATATGCCTGCCTGTGTGGCCCCTCCATACGCCTGCCTGGTGCCCCCATACGCCTGCCTGAGCCACCAAACGCCTGCCTGTGGCCCCCATACGGCATGCCTGTGGCCCCCTACGCATGCCTGAGGTCCCAATCGCCTGCCTGAGGTCCACTTCGCCTGCCTGGGCCCATACGACCCATGCCTGTGGCCCCATCGCCTGCCTGTGGCCATGTCGCCTGTGCCCCCATCGCTGCTGTAGCCCCCATACGCCTGCTGAACCCTTGCTATCATATTTGCACTGCTCCACCTAGCTATATATCCTGCCTGAGTGCCACCTATATTTATATACCTACCGTCTAAGGGGACATACTCTATATACCTGCCTTGACTGAGAGGGCATATCTAATACCTGTCTGACTAAGGGGGACTTATACTACCGATAATTAAGGAGTTACTGGAAATGTGAGGAATCTAAGATATTTGTGTCCAATTCCTTAGGGACGAAGTCCTTGGCCCGGGAGCATCAGCGAGAAGGTGTGAAACCAGGATGGAGAAGAAAAGGAACGTGAAGGACGATGATCAGAAACGACGCTACGGTGAGTCACTAAATGTAAACTGCTGTGTAATCACACCTTTATATGTTGCAGAGCGTTCTACATACAATAGTAGCTACCCTATCTGGTCATGTAGGCCGGTGGTATATGTAATCAGAGCTGTGTACCAGCTGATTGTCTCATTTGTGGGGGTTGGCGTTCGGTTCGGGTCTGGGCAGGATTATTTGAGACTTAAAGTAGTATTAGTTTTGGGTCTTGCTTGGTTATGTGGAGGGTTTATTGTAACAAATTCATTTGTCTGGTTGATTTGCTCCTATGTCATCGGTGTTTATTTTTGACTGTTATTTAGGGGTATTACACGCTCATTACGGAAGGGGAGCGATTTTGAAAATGCCAATTTGTCAGGGGCTGATTTTCATTGTGCAGTGACTGCTGAGGAGATGGAGGGAAGCTATGTGGAATGTGCAGGGAAAATTAGTGACAGGACCTGGCGCAGGGGTGAGAGGAATTAGGGGTGTGTTGTGGAGGGGGGTATTTTTTTGAGAGCGAGGGGGGGGGCGCCATTGGCTGTACTCGCCTAGGGCACCAAAATGCCTTGTCCCGGCCCGGGGGGACCACTATGACCACTCATGCAGTTTAAAACTGGTATTAAGTGAGGGGAGATTAAATTTTGGTAAATTTTCCCACCTGGGGACCATTTTTAGCCATGTGACATGCATTTTTCGAAAAGACCGTCCTGCTGGAAACACATCAGCATGGGGGTGTTGTATGCAAGGAGGCAAAACCTTCGTTGAAGGCTTCCTGATAGTGGGCCAGGTACCACAAAAAAATTAGAATAAAGCCCACCCGGCTTTGTTTTCAGAATGGTTCAATGTTGTTATAAATCTTATTAATTTTATTTTAGGCCATTAATTCCAGGCATTTGGGTCATACAAAACAAATTTGAACTTCTGGTGACCAAATGACAGAAAGAAACAGAGGAAAGGGACCCCGATTAAAATTAAAAGGAAAGAGGGGAAGGCAAAGGGTGGGCAACATCTTGTCCTTTTTGGTGTGGGTTGTTGGGTTTGGTTTAAAAGAGGGTTTTCAGAGTTGCTTTGAACTGGTAAATTTAGTGTCTGATTTTTGGTTAAATCCATTTGGGGGAAGCACAAGTTTGGGACGGTTTATTGGAGCTGATAAACCAGAGGAAGGTCCTTGAGGACAATGGTAGGGAGGATCGGAAATTTTGGAAGATGTAAGGAGGGGAATTTGGATAGTTGGTCGGGTGAATTTCTGAATTCGGTTGGGCAAGGGGGACGAAACTATGTCTCTTAAATGAAACAGACAAGGATTATAGAGAAGAAAAAACCCTTGCCACTAAAGCTTAGATCCACCATAAATTTTAAATGCTTTTGCCGTAACTTCCACAGATGATAAATCCCCTGCTCAGAGCAAAACATTGGATTTTCCATGAACTGTACTTAACTCCTTCAGGACCTTGGGCGTATCCATACGTCCAGGTCGTTTGGGGGTTCACGCACCTGGAAGTATGGATAGTCGGGAGGATCGCGCAAATTTAAAGCAGATTCGCCTGCGATGGCGGGGTGCAGCTGTTATTACAGCTGACCCCGCAGCGTCGGCCCGACCGGATCGCTCGGGTTGGGGGGGGGGTTAACCCCTTAATTTATCGCAACATCGGGTCGCAATAATAAGAGAGCCAGGAGGAGTCCTCCTCCTGCTTCGGGCGGCGGAAAGAGCGCAGGATTGGCGATCGTGCAGCTCCTGCCTTTCCTACAGACACACGGAGGGCAGAATGCTTCCGGGTTGTTTGACGTCACGAGCCCGGGTGCCCGTGGGCATGTCCCGGCATCGTGATGACAGTGTCCATTAGGAACCAGTCATAGCAAACAAGCTATGTACTGATTCCTATTGAATGAGAGATCAAAAGATCCCTATGGGGAAAGTAAAAAAAACGGGGAAAAGTGAAAAAAAGTAAAAAAAAAGTGAAAAAAAAGTAAAACACAAACACGAAAAAAAAAATTAAAAATAAGTACACCGCCCTTTTCCCTTTACAAACGCCAATCGCCCCAAAAGATCAAAAATAAATAAAGTACCATATTTGGTATCGCCGCGTGTCGTAACGACCTGCCCTATAAATTGTCATGTTAATTAACCCGTACGGTGAACGCGTAAAAAAAAAAAAAAAAAAATCACAGAATTACAGAGTTATTGTTCATCCCGCAAGCACATATAAATGGAATAATAAGCGATCAAAAACTCCTATAAAGCCATGTTGTGACCAATTAATAACTGTCAGTTCATCCCGAATAAAAATAGTTCCTTATACAGACATCTTGTTATACGGAAAAATAAAAAAATGTACTAGCTCTCAGAAGATAGCGATGTATAATAAATTCTTTTACACACTTAAAAAACACTTTTCTTATTTTTGTTAAGGTTGCTTTAACATAAAAAAAAACTATATAAATAGGGTATAGCCATAATGCTTAGCGACCCAAAGAGTAAAGCTAACTATCACGGATACTGCCACGTGAGCCTGTTAAAATAAAAAATAAAAAACACTACTAGATTGAAGTATTTTTATTCACCCTGGCATCAAAAAATGGATTTAAAAGCGATCAAAAAGTCTTGTCCCCCAAATGATACTAATAAAAACGTCAACATCATCTCGCAAAACAACAAGTCCTCTTCACAGCTCCAAGCACAGAAAAAATTTAAAAAGTTATGGTTCTCAGAATATGGCGATGCAAAAACGTATGTTCTCTGGTTGAATAAAAGTGCTTTTTATCGTATAAAAAGCAGTGAAAACTAAAAAAAATATACAATATTGGGATTGTGTAATCGTTATTGACCTGCTGAGTAAAGCTACATGTTCTTATATACCGTATACCAGTGACGCTATAAAAATTAAAATAAAAAACACTACCAAGATTGCTGTATTTTATTCAAAACATCTCACAAAAAACTTCATAAAAAGTGAACTAGCATCATATGCACCCCATAATGGTTTCCAATAAAAAACTTCACTCTTCCGCAAAAAACAAGCCATACACAGCTCTGCACACCAGCAAAATAAAAAAGTTATGGCTGTCAGAATAGGACAACATTAAAAAACGCAATTTTTTTCTAGGTCGTTTATTTCTTACTGTGTAAAGTAATAATACAAGAAAAAACTATTTAACAATCTATATCATTGTAATTGTACCGACCCCCATAGTAATGTATCACTTCATTTACATGCAAGGCAAATGCCTGTAAAATTGAAACTCAAAAAAACAATGATTCCCCGATCTGCATTTTCCCCCCATTTTCATTGCCCACATGCTAAAAAAAAAAACTATGGAACACTGTGTGACTAAAATGCAGAATAAAATCACTAGATGAGATTCCCTGATGGGTGTTTGAATCCAAAAATGGGGCGAACATTGGAAGGTTTCGCCTGTTTCTGCTACTTTGGGGGCTTTCGCAAATGCGACTGCCCCAACCAAAATCTGCGTTCAAAGCCCAAATAGCGCTTACCTCCCTTATTCGCCCTGCCATGGCTCTCAAACAGCAGTTTACAACCCACATGTAGGGTTTGCCGAATTTGGAAGAAATTGTCTTTAACAAAGTTTTGGGTTCTTTTTTCAGGAATCACTTGTATATATGACATTTTAAGCTAAAATAGAAGATTTTTGGAAAAAAAATTTTTAAATTTTTCCTTGCATTATGCTAAAAATAAATTATTGTGATTCTACCTGTGGGGTCTATATACTCAGGCACACTTGAGATATATTCCTTAAGGGGTTTGTAGTTTCCAATATGCGGTATATATAGGGGGTGTTTATTAAGTTTTTAGCACCCTTAGGGTGTCACCTAACCTGGAATGGCGCCTCAATAAAATCCGTTATTATTGAAAATGTGAAACCAGTGTTATAGTAGGTGCTCCTCCTTATTCTGGGGCTTATGGTTGAGCCAAATAATGCAACTGGGGCCACATATGGGATTATCTCTGAAAACAGGAGACCTGGAGGAATTGAATATTTAGTTGCATTTACGTATTCCAGTGAATAATGGAATAAATATTGAAAAATCTGCAAAAAAAGGGTATTTTTGACATTTTCACCTCACTTTGCTTTGATTTCATGTGAAAATTGAAGGGTTATAAACTTACTAAATATGTGTTGTTAATACGTTAAGGGGGGTCTAGTTTCTCAGATGGCAGTACTCTTATGGGGATATCTAACTTGCAGGCCCCTCAAGCCACGTCAGAACTGGAGTGGTCACTAAAAAAAATGTATATTGCAAATTTTCTTGAAAATGTGAGAAAATTACTTGCCTAAATTTCTAAAGCCCTATAATGGACCGTAAAAAAAAAAAAAAGGACATTTAAAAATATGTCTCACAACCTATATGTGGACATATGGTAGATGCTAGTTATAAACTATTTTTGTGGTGCATAATTTTCTGTTTCTTTGCACACAGAAATTTGCAACTTTAAACATCGCCAAAATTTTTCAAAACTTTCATGAAGTTGTTTTTATATTTTCAAAACAAACAAGGACTTGTTTGGAATAATAAAAATTTCTTACTAACTTAAAGCACAACCGTGTGTTCACGAGAAAACAATCTCAGAATCCACATGGATGGTAAAGTGTCAAAAAGTTATTTTCACATAAATTGACACATCGATTTCAATAAAATAGGGCTGTGTCAGGAAGGTCAAAACAGGTGAGGTCCTCTAATGAGGTTAAGAGTAAACAATCAAAATTTGGATTTTAAAAATATTGTTAAAACAAAATGTGAACAAATTGATTTTTTTTAAGTTGGGTGGTTGCTTTTTCTCAACATAATTTTTTAAAGTTCCCTTGGTACATTACTTTCTATGACCTTCCCTTCTTTGACCTCCTGCTAGCACAGCAGTGAGATGATTGCTTGATGGTCCTTTTATTGATCAGTTATGGTCTGAGAAGTGTAAATATTTTCAGCAAATTACATGATAAGAGTCAAACACCACTACCAAGAATGAGATTATCTATTTCCTTGAATGTATTGCTTGTAGGACTTGTTTATCTTTATCTCCTCCCCCCTTCCCTGTGGACGAGAAACAATAGAGAAATCACTGTCATTACCTACTATTTGTACTTTAGACTATATAGTGAATAAGATACAGCTAAAGTAAAATGAGATAAATTTGACCTGTCACACAAAAGTTTTTCTCCCGTCTCCTAGAGGTGGAATAAATTTCTATGTAATTTTTTTTATGGATATTTGGTTTTAACAAAAAATACTCTTTTCTGTGGCAGTGTCCCTTTAACTGAAATTTTAGCGCTATTGGATATGATATAGAAAACTCACCTTGGGATGGGAGTAGTTTGCAAACAAACATTCTGTGGAGTAATCCAATCCTTGTCTGATTTGCATCTACCATGAATCTTACTTTATTTCAAACATTTCATCAGTCCGTAATCACCATGGCTTCTTACCATTATATGGGTTTTGGTGCCGTCAGATCTTGTCTTGCCTCTCAGGCTTGATTCACTATTGGGTGATTTGACCTGGATTAACATTTGGGACAAATGCGTTCAGTCCTCTTGACTATAATCAGATTTCTATATGTGTAGTTGGCTGCTACCAACCTTTCTCTCCAGATTTGGACCACAGCCTCAAATTGGATATGTAACCTTGACTCAAGAGGAAGACTTTCTTTGACGCTTAATGAAAGCACTTGAATTGACCTCCAGTTCTTGAGCTACTGATGGCACAGCCATCTCTGTGCATGTTCTCTGCAGTAGCATTGTAGTCTTCAAAAAACAGTTTTTTCCAAATGGTACAAAAACATAATCACCAACGTTACCAATATCATGATCATTGTGTTCTGTCCTTTTGGTGTGTGGCGAGTGGGTCACACTTTGGATGGACATTAACGGATACAAAATTACCGGAGCTTGTCATTCCATATAACAAGACGATTCTCAATGATATTCATAACAAAAATATTGATCGCTCCACAAATAATCCTCTTTGGGTATGCAATTCCACTTTTCGCATGTAGTTCTGGCTGCCTGGACTTATACTTCGGTCACTCATACAAACATATGAGCAAATGAATAGAAGTATGAAAATGGGACATGAAATCGCCATGGCAAGCCATGCTTCATGCTGGTTGCACTGTACTCTCTTTGCTTATTTTGTTCAGTTTGTACTTTGCGCTTCTACTTTGGTTTAACAGAAGTGGTTCCTCCAGGAAGTCCGCTGTTTATATGTATGTTATTCAGCACCATCCACCTCTACGTCCACCATTCGATAGGTCATGTATGATTAAGGAAACAGTCAATCTACGCACGCAAGACGGCGGCCTCATTAAAGGGGTTTTGCCACGTATGTGTTGTTTGACGTGGGATCCTCAAAATGGGTATGTTAATCACTTTTCTAATGTATGTCATTACAAAAAGTGTAGCCTGTGAGAGCTACAGCTTTCTTTACAAGCCCTTAGTACTTAAAGTTTGCCCATTAGACACACGACAGGAGAGCCTGACAGGGACGCGCTTGCGTATATGCACTCTTATTGATGACTGGAACCATGAATGGAGCTTGCAATGGGCTGTGGAGAAGATGTTGTGGTTATTGTATTAGAGATCCAGCTGGTTCTAATGTAATTATTTGAGTACAACTTTGCACAACGCTCCCTATTTCCTCGTTACTGCTCCGGAGCTAGCAAGGGCTGGTGGAGAAAGATGTTGTGTCTTTTCTATAGAGAATCCACAGGTTCTAATGTAATTATTTGAATACACATTGTGCACAACGCTCCCTTACTGCTCCAGCCCCTCCCTCTCTCCTGTTGAGGCTGCTGTGCTTTGTTTATAGTCTCTCCTGAGCAGGATTAAGAGCTAATGAACTCACTTCATGGAAAACCCACTAAGACATTAAAAATATAATGGGGTAAGAATTCTCAATTACTAAACATATTGGTTTGCTGTCAGTTATGGCTTCTCTGAAAAACAACCCATAACAAAAGATCGGAAGTTATGCCTAAATTCTTCCTTGTCTAATAACTGGAGTGTCTACTACTGTGAAATCCATTGTGGAAAGGTAACACAATGCTCCCGTGTTTTGCATGTCCGTCACTGACCTACTTAGACCCACAATTTTTTCATTTACAGACGTCTACCATATGTATATACACTACTGAAATTGTTTCTTAGTGCAGTCCAAACTGCTGTCGCTTTGTTTGGGGTTTTATCACCAATGGCTTTGTCAGTGACGATCAATCTTTGGGACTGGAAATTCTGCAGAGCTCTGTCCACTATGACTATCTATATTTAGCGTTGGTATAATCAATCTCCTCTCTTCGTTATGGGCGGATTCAATTGGTTTTGTATCTTTCAGAAGCTGTGATACTTCTCCAAAGTTGCATACGCGCTGAGATGATCTATACTCATTGTAGCTTGTAAAGGTGGGGGGGTTTTTGGGTATGTTCCTATTGTACCAAAATCGTGATGTCAATGAACTGGGTACTTAGATTCTACAAAGGCGACTGGAATCATTCCGCAATTGATCTTACGCACAAACTATCTCTTTCATCTAGGGATACCTCTATTTGTGATTAAGAAGGAACAACTAATTCTAAGTCTGGCTACCAATCAGCTAACTTTGACTCCATATTCATTGCTAATGATACACTGAAGGACATCGATTTTCGTTGACATATCGAGTTTTACTCTTGTGGTCCATTGGTTACATACAGATCATTGCTGTTATGTTTTTTTCAGCTGCTTCATATATTAATATTCTTGTTAAACACGTAAAAAAAGATGCGCGACAGCATGGAGAAAAAGCAATTACCAGGGTGCCTTTATCGGATGCCAACAGCGGGGCTTGTGTTACTAATCTTGTCTTAGCTCATATTAATTTTTATGTACTTTGGTGACATTGTTATTTTCTAATTTCGGTATTTACATGAGGAGATGTACGTTTAACTCTGTGTGAGTTCCCATCTCTACGATATATGCGCCAGTGATTGGGATTGTGCTCAATCAGAGGTAATTCCAAACTCCGAAAGCTGCACAACTAGAATCAGGACTGAAGGTGGTTGTTATGTTTAGGTTACATAAAATGGAAGGAAAAATTTTTGAGTATATATTACATACTATTTCATGTTAAGGCTGCCACAAATTATAATTGACCTTTACACATAGGGGCAGATGTATGAATGTGCTGTGCACAGTCTGTATCCAAAAATAATGTCGCCATTCAGTCTGACCATATTGACATGGTTTACATAGTAATAATGTATATACTAGAGTATAAGCCGACCGAGTATATGCAGAGGCCCCTACTTTTGCACATAACAAGGGGAAAACTTATTGACTACAAGCTATAAAACCTAGGGTGGAAATGCTGGGGTTTCTGGTAAATTTCAAAAATAAAAATGGATACCATAAAATTATATAGGCACGTATATGTCCCCCCATAGTCACTTTTAGGCAGGTATATATCCCCCTTAGGCAGGTAGGGTAGGGTATATGACCACACATTGGCAAGGTAGTGACACGTATCATGACCCCCATAGGCATGTAGAGGCAGGTATATGGACCCCATAGGCAGGTTAGAGACAGGTTATGTGTCACCCATAGGCAGGTAGAGGCAGGTTTATGTCACCCTATAGGCAGGTTGAGGCAGGTTTATGTCTCATTTAGACAGATTTAGCCAGGTATATGTCCCCCATAGTCAGGTAGAAGCAGGTATATGTCCACCATAGTCAGGTATATAGCCAGGTATATGGACCCGAGGTCAGGCCATAGCCAGGTATATGACCCCAGTCCGGTATATGTTCCACAATAGACAGGTTGAGGCAGGGCTATGTTTTAAGAAAAAAAATACAAGTACTACCATTCCGTTCGCTGCTCCGGAAGCTTCTTCCCGCGCGCAGTCTTCTGGCACAGGCGGCGTGATGTCATCAGGGCTGCGCTAGGCAGCATGATGACAATTGCACCACCTGCCTGTGCCGGAGGATCCGAGTGGGCACAATGTTTTTTTCTTGCTTCGCGGCCGCTTCAGAGTTCTTCTGTGAGCGCTAGTTCTCTGCTACGCAATAGAGTCTTCTGCTGTATGCGCTCCCAGGAGTCGCATACAGCCAAATTGATCCCAACCGGTGCTCGGGCATAGCAGTGACCCGGACGCCGACGGTGACCGGAGAGGTATGATGTATGCGCAACCAGGTGTCGGTACAGTTGATGTGGTGTCCCTCTGCCCAGTGCTCGGGCCCAGCAGCGCCCTGAGCGCTGACAGTGATTGAGTATATAAACCGAGGTAGGGTTTTTCAGTTCATTTTTGGGGCTGAAAAATTGCAGCTTATACTCGAGTATATACGGTACGTAAATATGTCAGATGTGGGTGGCGGACATTATTTTGTTATATGTATAAAAGATTTACGGCAATAATCTAGATCCCTACATCTGAAATAGTCTGTGCAAATCCTAAAGGGCGCGTTGTACCACATTCTTAAGATTAGGACAACATGTATGAATGGTCTTCACAACAACCATATCTGCTATATATTGACTCAGACCACTTAAAGGGTTTATTTTTTTATGCATGGTTTATCTTGCTTCAGCTTTCAGTGTGCTAAAAAAGGGGGGTGTTATTGATTTGTTTGAATGCATATCATTGTGGGGAGCTGAGCAGTCTTGAGACCTTGAACACATGGACATGTGTATTCTAAGTTAAGAGATGGTTCTCATTTTGTTCATTTAAACAACTTTTCATGAAAATGTTATGTTCATCCTGAAATTTCAACAAAAGCCAATATCATAACTTTTTGTGAGTACTATGTATACAAGTAAGGTGACTATCTATCGGTACACAGTTAAATTATGCAGGCAAAATACTAAGTAATGACTAAAATTAAATATTCCAAACATACAATCATTATTATTGATAGAAAATAGTTGAGTATTGCATGATAATATTACCAGGTTGTTTATGAAGTGAATGCACATTTCTAGCGAGTCGTTTCAAGCATGTGCTTCTTCAGGGGGAATACTGTGTGTTTTGGGTTGTTTTAGTGGTTGTTGGTTTATTGCAGCATTACCTCACGCTTTGGACCTGCCCTTGCTACTCTTTGCTTTCAATAGATTAGGCAGTACATGCAAGAGTCGATGTAATTGCATCAGCCGATCTGCTTGCCTGTAAGTGCGCGTTCCTGATAATGTATGTGAACGAGTTCACAGCACACCAGTGGTCGGTCGGTAAAACCAAGGAGACAATGGCAGCAAGTTGAAGGTTACAAAAAAGTCCTTTATTAGGTAAAAGCATTCATATTTTTATTTAACATGATTTTAAAAATTTGCTTACTTTTCAGTAATTCCGGGGGGGGGGCACTTCCTGCAGCACTTGCTGTGATTTGGATACCCCTTTAACCTAGATAAAGGCATCAACTTATAAATGGATCAAATAACTTAACTAAATCTTTCGCAATAATGCAATTCTATCAACATGCGGATCTCTTCCTGCTTTTATAAACATTGCTGCAGCAAATCAGCCAGCATGTTTCAAATTCTGACCAATTTCCCTTTACAAAGCATAGATCCCATCCCCACTTACTTCTCACTCTATGGAAACAGACTGCTATGGTAACTCAATGCTCACGTCTTTGCATAACATTAATCTGCTCCTACTTTGACTCCATTATTCACTAGTGTTCATTCAAAGATTGCACGCAGCCATTCAAATAGACTCTAATTGCAGCCACTATTTTAGGAATAACTATCAATGGCTTTGTGTTTGCAGTTAAATCTGTGGGGATTTGAAATTTGCGGAGGTGCTCTGAAGCTCTGATTACTATAACAGCAGCGTTGCCTTATTTCCAAACCTGTCTCTCCAGCTGTGGTTAGGATTCACTTGGCTCTGTGATAATGGCTGGTATATGACATCTTCTGTCAAGTTAATTTTGCCATGAAGATGATCTCCACTTCATTTTAGCATTGTAATGGCTTCAATCTTGTGCTTGTTTTATTGCTGTCAAAATTGTGGCATTCAATCACTGGTTCCTGCAGATGTTGTAATCAGAATGATACTTTGAATCCATAACAAATATATCATCCTCTAATTTACGCTTTAATGCCACTGTCCTGGGGCTACCACTAGCACGGGATCCGGATTAAAATCAAGAACCGTCCGTCAACTCAGACTCTCCTTTTCTTATACCTAAGTTCCTCCCCAGCTTTGTACATTACAGAAGTGGCAATGTATTTGTACGGATACAAAATGTTTATATTGTCATGATGGGTACACGTTTCCAGCATTGTTATGTTGCTTTTCAGTTGGTTGTATATCGTTATTCTTGTGAAGCACATGAAGAGTTGCAAGGCACCATGGAATAATTAGGTTCTTATGGCGTCCCTTGTAGGGATGCCCACGACGTGTGCATGACGTGTTGTTCTTTACTTGTTGTTAATCTTATCACTTTGTGACTTTCTATTTTATTTTGATGGACTTGTTTTCTGATCAAAATCTTTGCTCAACTCTCTGTAGAGTTATCTCTTGATTATGATGCACCAGCACTTGGATAATACTTATTAGAGGCATTTCAAAAATCCGTTGAGGGCAGCAGGTGAAATTAAAAGGGAAAGTGACTGGGGCGTTAAAGCCACTTACATCAAAAAAGATAACCTGTCTGCCTAGAGGATGTAGAAAAACCGCACCCACATGTATAACCTTAATCAATGTCAGTTTTGTTTCATGTTGCATTTATAAATTCCTATATGTAAATGTTAATCTGGACTCCCAGGCAACTTGAGCGGTGAGGAGTAGTATAAGGGAGCTTTCACATTGGTGAGAATTTTGTAGCATTCTGGTGCAGTTTTTTTTGAAATGAGTGCAAACAGTTAAACTGCCTTTTTTAAGGTGTGAACACAGATTCTTTTTGTGCATTTTTTTTACCTTTTTTCTTTTCTTTGGGGCAGAAAACGCTTCGTGTGGAAGTCACCCTAACAGCACGTATCCCTTTCAAATTTTCCTAAATTAAAGGGGTTTTGCCACGATGTACATGTGAGTGGGGATCCTCCAAAATGGGGTATTTAATCACTTTTTCTAAATATATGTGATTACAAAAAACTGTAGAATGAGAGAGCTTACCAGGCTGCCTTACTGCCCTTAGTTACTTAAAAGCTTGCATTAGACACGGACCAGGCAGAGTGACAGGAGCTGCTGGCCAGGCTTGAGAAGAGCCACTTCTTATCTGATGAGAGGGGCGCGTGAAGAAGCTTTCAAAAGGGCTGGGGAGAAATATGTTGTCTTTTGTATCAGAATCCACTAGCTGTAATGTGATTAATCTGAGTAGATCCTGCTCTATCTGATGTAGGGTCATGAAGGAGCTTTCAAGAGGTTGTGGAGAAAAGGTGTTGTCTTTGTATACAGAATTAGTTGTGATTATTTGACGGTGAACATTGCACACGATCCCTATGCACGCTTGTGCTCTGGCAAGTCTTCTCTCTCAGCTCAGCCTGGCTTGTTTACTTTTGCTTCTAGCAAGATAAGGCACCTCCTGGCAAAACCCCTTTAAGGAAAGGTGTTGTAATGTAGTTAATCAAATTACTGTATTATAGTACGCTGCACAAATAATTGATTATTCTCTTATAACGCCTCTTTCCAAACAATTTAGGAAATTAAAAGGAGCTTACTGGTCATAAAGATTTTTATGCAGTGCAGTATTGCAACAGAAAAAACCACACGTGTTAAAGCACCCTAAGCTATGTTACACGGTACATGTTTTAAGTCCGGCGGAGATTTGGTGATTTAGATTTTAAATCACTGAAAATCTCAATGACCTAGTGCTGTGTAGATCTCAATAGAAAAGTTGTGCTGGTTCTCTAAAACAGACGGATTTTTTACTGAGGTTACCTAAAACCGCCATCGTTCCAGTGGATACAAACCATCATGCTCTATATTCAATGGGTTTTACTGTCGATTCCCGTAGCTGCCCAATGTACTGGAGATGTGGGAAATCTAAAAACAAAACACCAGTTTTTTGCGTAAATCCACCCAGACAAACTATGGGTGTCGTGTTACAGCAATGTTTTAAAATGCCGTCAGATTTTGGGACAGCATTTTAACATTGCTGTGTAGACATAGCCAAAGGACTACTCTGATAACCAAAGTGATAGTATATTGTGTGTTTTAATATTTTTCGACTTCCTGGTGATCCCTATAATCAATAATAAGTATCCTTGTAATCTTTCTAAGCACGGCTTGGGCTTATATACAGAAATGTCATAATGAGAGGTTAAAACAGGTCCGCGTTAATACTGACTAACATACATGTTTTAATTACATTTGGTGAAAAGAGCTGAGGTGCTCCACAGCACACATCTATGGGTTGTAGTTATCCCAAGTTCACATGTTGCTAAGTTAAGTTCTTCTACAGACAGGCTGTTTCAGGGTTTTAGTCCATTGTCAGTGCAGCGTAGAACTTACTGGTTAGTGGGGTGAGAGGCAAGAGTGGCTTAGAGGGGGGAAAATCTCTTTTTGGGGAGAGTCAACCAATAAATTGGTCGGTTTTTTGATGGATTTATTGCCTTTATTGGTGGCTCCCAAAGGAAGAGATTTCCCCTTTCTTAGGCCACTCTTGCTCTCACCAGTGAAGTTCTATGCTGCACTGATGAAGGACCAAAACCCTGAAACAGCTGTCTGTAGATTAAACTTAACTAGTTTTGGCTCAAATACCTTCACATTGGTAAGGCTCCTGTGCGAGCACATGTGACTTGTGGATAACTACATCCAATAAGAGTCCACTGTGGAGTTCCTTCAGCTCTTTTTCCCATAAGCCTTTGATTTATGCAAAAATAGTCAGTGAGGTGTGAAGGCATTTAAATTATCACACCTTCTTAATTACCCATTTATTATTTACTAATTTTATCGTATAACTTAAGGGCTCTGTTCACATTACATTTTCATCTTGGTTTACGCTTGTATACCATGAAAGCTTTTATATATATGGCTATGTTCACATGGTATAATTAACGCCTGTTGTGTTCGGGTGCTCGCGCCGATCAGCGCAAGCTCATGTGGGGCTGAGGGGGACGGCAGCCCGCCGGCCCCATAGACATGCTTTACCTCACGGCGCGGTAAACAACGTGAATCTATTGAACATGGCCACTTATATCCCCCAGCGCCTATTGCTCGAGCACGGGAGAGGAGGCGTCAATCCATAGTTACTATATGAGAACTGTGGATTACCGTAATAACTAGGGCGCATTTAGCCCGTCTTTGAGCGCCAGTACGGCACGGAAATACGGACAGAAATGGGCGCCACATTTTAACATAGCCTAAAGGTGTTCTACTGGGTAACATTCAGTTTGCTAAAGAGCTAAGAAAAAAAAAGTGTCCTCGGCTTTTATTAGGCGAGTAGAATGTGAAAAGGGCACAATGGTGGTGTTCATGTTTTGTTTTACTCATATTTACGTGTGTGTTATTATTTTTTGCATACTTTTTTTCCCCGCATCTACAAAGTAATGGAGGAAAAAGAGTATCAAGTGTCATGGATTAAGTGAGTTATTGGAAGATAATTATAAATTTAAATGTTTTTGTTGGTTTGTAAAAAAAAGTAACATTTTGCAACAGCCTGGATTCACAAAACCTTAGAAACATTGTGTGTATACAGCTCATAGCAGACCTACGTGGTCTCACGATAATACAAACTACAAAGCAAACCGTGTTGACGCTAATTTTGCGGTTAAATATTAGGGATTATATAAAATGATAGTGCTTTTTTTAGGCTAGGTCACACAGCGTGTTTGTTTCCTTGCAGGTATTCTTCAGGACATTGGGGAAAAAGTTACCGTAATGGATACACGCAATGTAGCCAACTTACCTTTTGTGTTCTGTACCATAAGTGTATACTGATGTCAAATAGCATACATAGCCACCAAATTAGCCGGCGCTGCGGCTACATTATGTATCCGTCAGGGAATATCATAATAATCTTTATTTCTATAGCGCCAACATATTCCGCAGCACTTTACAAATTCAAGGGTAAACATACAGTCATTACACTTTTAAAAGTATTTTACAAACGAGACACAAAGGTGTGGGGGCCCTTTGCTCGTGGAGGCTTAAAATCTATTAGGGTGTAGGGGTTAAAAACACCCCGGAAAGAACCCAAGTTTACAAGGGTTTTCCGGCCATGTTTCATAAATAGGGGGTGGTTTACATGAAAAAAGGATGAATTTGCCCCCCAAAATGTACACCCTTATCTGGAAAAAGGGGCCTGTGGTGCCAAGTGGGGGAAGTGACGTTTGTGTTGTGATACATTTAAAGGGATTTGGGGGCCCCCAGACCGAGAAGATGAAATTTTCGGGGGCCCTCTTTAAAACTGTGGGGGTTTTGGTAAATGTGCCTGATGGGCCCCCGGTAGCTTTTTCCCAGAAAATTTGGTGCCCCAACGTGGGGAAATCTTGAGGGGATGGAGGTTGGGGATGATTGGGAAATTGTAGTTGATATCTTTCAGCAGAGCGGAGAGCACGTGTGGGGCGGTAACGAGAAGTGGGGGGAGAGTAGGGAGGGGCAGCCCTGGGGAGTTTAATGGGTGAGAGTGTGAGTTTAAAATGTACCCTTTGTAAGGTGGGAACCAGTGCAGTGACTGACACAGGGTAGGGGCATCAGTATAGGGGGCTAGACAAAAAGGGAAAACCCCTGGCTGCGGGCATTTGGAAAAGATTGGAAGGGGGGGGGAGAGTTTGCAGAGGGGGGAAACCGAAAACCCCAAGGATTTGGGCAGTATTTCAAAAACCGAGAAAGAAAAAGGGGCAGTAATGAGAGTTTGAGTCGTTTCCCCCAGTAAAGAAATGGGGGTTTTTGGGAAAGTATTCTTGAGGGAAGGGGACAGGAGGGGCAAGGGTTTCTATATAGGGAGAAGGTAAGATCAGAATAAAAATAAAACCCTGGGCCCAGGGGGCCTGTTTCCCTAGGAGAAAATGGTGGTACCACATACAAAAAACAGAAATAGCGGGGGGGGGGGTTTGGTTTTAGTAGATGGCGGGAAAGAAAGGGTTCGGGTTTTTGGAAAGGTTTGTTTAAAGATGGGGAGAGGACCAGGGATGTCAGAGACAGCGGACAGACGGCCCAACTGGTGTTTTTTGGGAAGGCTGGAGTGATGTCAGGGAGGAGGTGTTTTAATTTTGGGGGGCCATCCGCATAGAGATGGTACTGGAAACCAAATTACGGGATGGTTTGCCCAATGGGGGCTGTTTTAAAATGAAAAGGGGGGAGGGACCTAGAAACTGTTTCCCTGGGGAAAAATTTTCCAACGGGAAAGAGGAAGGGGGGAGGGGGGGTGGAACCAGAAAAACGAGACACTGAAGGGCGGTCGAGGGGTTAGGGACGAAAACCCCAAGCGAGAGCGGTGTCCTGGGGGGCCCAATGGTGCTGGATGCTGAGGGGGAAAATTGGTGTTTAAAAAAAAAAAAAAGGGAACCTTTTTTTTCCCCAAAACCCCCAAACCAACAGTTTACCTGCAAGTGACACAAAAAACTCGGTGGGAATCTAGCTTTTTTAAAAGGGGTTTTTGCCAAAAACTCATTTCATCCCTCCTGCACCCCGCTCTTAGTTTCTGTGGGGCTCAAAAGGGGACTTTGTGGGGTTTGGTTTTTTTTGGGCATATAAAGGTGACCCTGAAGGAGACATCCCCCGGGCCCTTTTCTTACTCTAGTCAAAAAAAGGGTTTTTTATGTGTAGAAACTGTTTATTAGCTCCCATTGTAGCTAGAGGAAAAGTTTTCCCCAGGCCAAGGGTCCTGGGTTTCCAAATCCAAACCAAACCTGTGGTTTTTTATTTCTTTTTATAATGCCCCTTCCCTATTGAGGTTTTTTTTTAATATTTTATTTGCACTTTTGGGATTAATTGTTAAAGGAGTTACAGAGGACGGGGTGGGAGTGACAGCCCCGGGGTTTTTGAAAAACTCAGTAGCTCCCTGAGGGGGAAAGTGATTTTGAGCATGTGCGACCAGGACTGAGGAGCTCTCAGCCCGGGGTTATTTATCCCCGGAGACAAAAGCGGGAAAAACAAGGTCACTAAAAGGGGCAAAATTTTTTTTAAAAAAGGGATGAAGGGGTGAAAATGTTTATTATTAATTTTTGAAATGCTTCCCCACTTTAAAATTTTTAAATTTTCATGGAAAAACCCCCCTTTTGAGTCTTGAGCACTCTGTGTTCTGCCATGTGGCACCACTTTATTCGGACTTAGAAGTACTGTTTCTCAGAGAATTTCCACATTATAGCATCATATAAAATCAGGGCACACCTCAGCTTCACCGGGCCCACTGAGCGTTGTATACGGATCTGTACACTATAGATCCATAAACAGTCATATGCATGAGAAGCCTCTTCCCCCTACCCCCCTTTCCCCACTAGTAAAGGGTTTAGAAAAGCAAAGGTATTTTTTTTACATTATTTTCCAGGGCCAAATTTTTATATGGGTTTTCCCTTTGCCCCTGTAGGGGGGAACCATGGAGAAAAGGGAAATCTGCAAAGGAGAAGGAAAACACAAAACCCATTAAAAAAATGTATTTAGGGTTGCAAAAGCCCTTTAGTTTTTTTTCACTTGGATGCATTACGGGTAATGAGTTTAATTTTTTTTACAGAAAATTAAAAAGAGTGTTTTAATCTGGGTTAGGTACTTTCGGGAAATTTGTACTTTAATTGCTTTGTTTTTTTTGTTTGGAAATTTAAATTTTAAAAGGATTTAAAATTTTATGTGAATTTTTCCACCAACATTCAGTTGATTAAATTTTGAAATTTTACAATTTTTACAAAGAAAAAAATAACACAAACTGTTTACTTCTGTTTCACCCCAAAAAAAATTGTTCAAATGGAAAGAAAAAGGGACGTTCCCAAACTTCAAAATTTAAAAATTAAAACCCCCCCCAAAACAATCCTCCGACATGTTTTGGTATAATACTTTTCCCTTAGTTGCCTCATTTTTTAGACACGTTTTTTGAGGTGAATTCAGCGCTAAATTAGTGTAAATCGGGTTCCAACTCAAAATGCAACCCGGGCCCCACTTTTTTTAATTTTATAACTAAAATGATTAAAAAAATTTTCCCCCAAAAAAGTCAAAACCAAGTGGGAAATAAGGGGCCCCCAAAACAATATCTAACAATGCCCCGGTGTTTTAAAATGATTTCGGGTTCCCCCTTATGTGTTTTAAACAAAATTTTTGGGGGATGCGTTTAATGCGGGGGTTTCCCCCAAAAGATGCTTTCCAGTCCGGGGGCCCCCAAAATTTTATTGCCAAAACCCCTTTGATTCACTAATGAACCGCTCCTGTTTTCCCCCTAACGAACCCGCTGCACTTCGTTGGGTTTTAGGCAATGTTCAAAGGGCCCTTTTTTTGGACGAATTTCAGCCCTTATTCTCGCCGAACTCCCGGAATTCCCGGGTAAAACCCGCCCAGTCATTAGGGAAAATCAAACGGGTTCTCATAGAGAACTATGGTTTCCTTTCCCTCCCCTGCTCGCGAAATAGGGTGAGCGGGGAAAAAGTGAAAAAGAAAATTTTATCACGGGAAATATCGCCGTGGAAAAATTAAAAGTTTTTGGGGGGCCGGTGGGGGCTGTGGCCCCCACCCCCAACCCCCCGGGCACGGAACAAGGGCTTTATTGCGTGCAAAAACCCCCCGAAATTACGCCGTGAATCAGACTTGGAACTGGCTTGGGGTATTTTTAAATTTTGATTTTAACTGTGGGTCCCAAAACAGTACGCGCCGAAAGTACATCTTTTTTTTTTGGGGAGTTGCAAAAATTTTAATTTTTGTTTCCGTACTCCTGCAGTCCGGGGGGCGGCACCCTGCCGGCCACGTTGACTTTTCATTTCTAGCGGCGCGAAATTCGCTGAAAATTTAATTGACGTCACTTATCCCCCCCGCTCAGCGAATTGACGGCGGGGAAGGAGGCGTAATCCAGGTTCTCTATAAAGAAACTGTGGATTAAAAAAATTTGCATCCCATTTTGGGCCCAAATTAAAATGGGCAAATACGCGGTGGGTGAAATGTGCGCCGAAATTATGCCGTGTGAACATACCCTTACACCGGCCGTGCTTTGTTAAGGAGAAAGCAGAGGCGGTTCATTACCATCCCCACTTTCCCAAACTTTGTATATACAGAGCACTCAGTGAGCG
>JAODAL010057960.1:0-22373 GCA_025379985.1 Phyllomedusa bahiana | reverse complement strand
TTCCCTTTTTCTTATTTAATGTATTGAAAGAAAAACCCTCAAATAAAATTTTTAAAAAAAAGGCCCCCTTTAATAACACTGTAAAAAGCTTAAATTTTTTGCATTAATTTTTCAAAATGGGCCAGTATTTGTAAGGCTCAAAAAACCCAAATGCATATTTGGTTCCAACAAAGGGATCAAAAAAATTCCATAAATTCCCCCGGCTCCCAAAATTTTTTTAAAAAAGTTACAAAAGTGACCAAAAATTGAAAATGGGCTCCTTTTCCACGGGCTCGGGCCTTTCACACCCAAATTACATATTTTGTTTTTCTGAAAAGGCCCAAATTGGCCCAAAAACGCCTACTATTGGATTTCTGAGAAAGGCAAATTGGACCAAACCAATTTTCGGAGCCTGGAATTGAATTATAATAAAAGTAATTTTTTTTTGCTCACAGTTGTGGCGGTCAATCAAAATAGTTTTGCTGTTGGTGGAATTTATTCAATATTTGACCTCACCAGATTGAAATTAAACCTATGGGCCACCTTACTTTTAAATTTTTTGTGTAATCCAAGATGGCGCCTAGTCAGAAGTTAAAAACCCTGTGTTCAAATTCCAAAAGCTGTGGGGGATGGTCCATGATGGGGACTTTGCCAATGGGGACCCCACGCCAGGTACATGTGAGTTCTTATACCTAATTTGCAAAGAGGTATAAAAAACCCCCCTTTTGTAAAAAAACGAAAAGCACTTTATAGCACAACTGGTGATGTTTTTTTTCTCGGTGCCCCCTTTATTTTTTAAGATAATTGAAGCCCCCCAAAAGGACGAATACCCTTTTGGGGCTACTTTCCTTTTAAAGATGTCGCCTTGCAACGGGGGGCATGGGCTTGGGTCTAAATTATTAACCGAAAACAAAAAAACTTGTCAGCTTCTACTGGGGGCCCGGGGGAGGGATAAAGGCCCCAAATCTTCTTCTGTTTCCCGGGGGTAAGTAGAGTTTTTTTATTTTTTTGCTTATCCGGCAGATTGTTGTCTGTGGTGCTGACAATTTTTTCAAAGGTTAGTTGTTAGGTCCGCTGACAGGCAACGAGTGTGGCCCATGATTAAAACCTAGGGAACCTTCAAATGAACCCCTTTGTAGGGTATTTTCTTTTTATGTATTAAATGTTTTGGAACGAAAAAAGCAAAGCTGGGAAAGAAAAGGGTTAAGTCAGCGGAAATCCCCGGGGGGCCCCCGAAACCCCTAGGGCGCCAGGATTTATGAGAATCCCCGCGGGAAGAAAAAAACGGGAATTCTGATTTGTTGCGAAGGAGACTGTTCAGCGGCTTGGGAAAAAAACCCTTGAAATTATTTGTGGTGGAATCGGAATTAGCTTTCCTTGGTTAGGGGAAAGCTGAGCACGGCGTGCCTGAATCGATTTCTAAACATTCAATAGGGTTTATTTCTTGGTTTTCTTAAAGTAAACGGATTGTAAAACAAGGGAACAAAAAAGAAGTTTGGTATGTAGTTTATGACAGGCCATCTGCTTTTTTTAGAGGAAAGAAATTGAAAGAGTCTCTTTTTGTTGATAGGAAGAATTTGTGAAGTAGTCTAAGAATTTGCAAGTAGCTAAAGGTTTGATTTAAGACCTCAAAAGCATTTGAGAATAAGAAAGGGAAATGTCGGGGGGGTTTAAAACAGAAAAAAGGTAGATTGAAGGATTTGGAATTTTTGTTGAGGGTGAATCCGGTACAGTTAACTAAAGGGAATAAGGGGGGGGGCCCCTGGGGGTGCAGCCTAGTTTTCACCCCCCGGGAGAGTTTCTAAACAAAAAAGGTGAATACGGCCGACGCCCGAAGGCGGAGGGACTTGTCCTTGGGGGTGGAGAGAAAAAGTCAGGGGGTAACAAAACTGCAAACAAAGGGGGAAACACGCCCCAGAAACACCCACCTTGACCAAGTCACCCTCCCCCTTACCCAACCTTCTGCTGCCCTGCCCAGAAAAACCCCAGACTACCAAAACCTTTAGTGCCACTGCCCCCCCCTTCCATGTCACTTCCTACTCCACCCCCCCTATTTCCCCCATTAGTTTTCACATCCCTTCCTTTGGGTTAATGCCCCCCCCCTTCCGAGTCACCACTTCCTGGAAAAAAAAGATGTAGACATGTACTGTACCCCAATGATGGATCGATACTGGGAATATATGGCGACCAACCCCCAGCCGCCCAAAGTGGAAAACCTCATGGTACGGGGAGCAGAAACACGTGGGACGGCCCAACAGAAAGAGGAGACATGAAGAAGGAAGACCGAGCGGGGCCCATGGGAAAACCGGGGAAAAAATTTTTCGGCTTGCTGCTGCAGGGGCACACCAGCTGACCCACTGCATAACCCCCCGGGAAAGACACGGGAGTAGCAGCTGACCAGTGAGAGGGCTCAGGAATTGACTACGGCAGACCCCCTTATCTCAAAGGCCTCACTGCAAGGGGGAGGGGTGCGAAGGCCCGAACATATATATATTTTTTTTTTTTTAATTTTCAAAACGCTTTATTTTAAAAATATTATATAAATACAGGCATGTGAATAAACATAGAACGAAAAGTCTCAACTATAAGAAAACACATAGCAGCATTAAACATAAACCAACAAAATTTTGTTCTTTCCCCCACCGATCAAGCGTCTGTTTTAACTGGTGAATTGCCGGCCCCTGAAAACAACCTACCCCTATTACAGGAAGATACGCAAAATAAGCAAGAACTACACAGCAACTTGGGAAAGATTTATTCCCAGGAACAATTCAACCCCCCCCCCCCCCCCCCCCCGTACAGGAGTGGAATTTTTGTGAACAACTAAAACAAGGGTAAAGCAGACTTTCAACAGGGGTTGACACTGACGACTTCACCCGGAAAAAAGGGGGAAACCCTGAGAGTATCAGCCGGGTAACTCAATGTTCTCGGATTTAGGGGTTTTCTTCCTTTAGAGCCCCAGCTTGGGGGCTGACCAGTGGCTTTGGGGGATGGCCTGCGGAACCCCTGAGGAAGCAGTGAAGTGGTTCGGCCCATGCAAACTCTCCCTTGTACGGGGCTTATTGCAAAAGGCATTGAAACAAGCCCCCGCCGGGATAGTGTGAAAAAGCCTCTCCTGGGGTGGTGGGTGATGTTTAGGCCCTACCTACAAGCCAAGACCCCCCGCTTACTTGCTTGAACTGCAACAGACAGCATGGTCCCCCCAAAAAAAAAAGAGGGGAACCACAAGCCCGCATCCAAGGACAGGGATACCACTCTCGGGCAAAATTTGGTGTGAGGCAGTGAAAAAACTTCCTTCCCCCTTGTGAAAGTTGAATCCTTCCAAAACTAAAAAAAGCATTGCCCGTGCCCCGCACTGGGACCCGGGCACCAAAGACTTTTAGGCTCTTTTGTATGGAAAGGGAAGGACATGCCCTGGGAGTTCTAGCACAGGCCCAAAAGGCCCAAACAGACCCTTGGGTACACTCTCAAAAAACTGGACCCCGCTGCAAGGGAGGACATTCCAGTTAAAAACTGTAGGCAGCCCGAGTGCTGCGTATAAACAGGCGGATATCGTAACGACACTCCCCACCTTCTGGCTCGCGTGAAATCCCGCCATTTCCCAACCATGCTTCTCTCATCACACAGCACTCAGGCTTAGTGTTCTCTCCTCCGCCGGGGTACGTCAATCTTCTTCGCGTTTTTTTTCTTCACCCGCCACCTTACACCCCTTCCTCAAGTGGGGGAAAGAGGATGAAGAGGGAAACGGAAGAATCCCCCTGCACATGAAAAACCATATTGTTAGAAACATGAAAAGTTAAACCCCTCTTTTTTAAACCGGATAGGTTTTTTTTTTGTGATGGGTCCAATTTGCAGACATGCAGACATTTCACACGGGGTATGCTTTGAGCACATTACAAAACAGTGTTGGAACAAGAAAAACTGCCATTGCAAATTTAGCCCAAAAGACGGAGCATGACTTTTGGGAAGGCAAAACGGCCAAAATTAGGACTCAAAACGCTTTCGGGGGCGCCCAAAAGACTTTTGGGCCATTTGGGGAAGCACAGGATTTCTCCAAGCTGTGGGAACCCCCGTGAGACGGACAAGCCTTCATCCTGATGGACCCGGCGTGCCCCAAAACAGGACACACTAAAAAAAAGGCACAGGGAAATGAATAAGAAGACGAAAATATTTACTACCAAAAGCCCAAAAAAGGGCCGCAGGAGGTGAGAAGGGGGAAGCAGGTCCGCTTCAGTGGGCAGGAGGAAACTTGCACCCAACCCCCAAGGAGCGCGGGGCCAAAAGCAGAAACAAGCTCCCCTGGAAGAAAGAAGACTGGGGAAAAAAAGGGAGCAGAAAACGAAGAAGACGGGGTGATGGAGTAAGGGGGGCCCACCCGATTTTCCATGGGGGCTAACCGAGCTATTGTGCAATGGGAAACATGAACGGGGTTCGAAACACGGACGTTAAAGTGGCAAAGAGCCCCCCACCGGGGAGCTCTCCTTATAGCCAAAGCCGGATATCTGACGCTTTGCTCAGGGGCAATTTTTCTCTGCGGAACCTAAAACTTACATTAAACCCCTCCTTGATAACTCCACGGGTCGCTCGTCAGTAGCCCAACATACCCTCAAAAAGTCAAAAACTCCTAACGATATGCAATAGGGAAGTGTGGAGGTTACTGCACCCCAAATCGCGACTACCTTCTTTTCCTTTCCCCAAAATTCTTTTCCCACATAATTAACATATGTCCCAAAAATTCCCTTCTTCGGTATGTGGTGGCGGCCTCGGTGGGGAGTATTCTCCACTCGGACCATGCCCCTATCCACTGTGATCTATGTCTTCCGCACCACACTCGCCCCCCCTTTTCATGGAAGTTGAATGAATCTTTATTGCTCGACTCCATATGCATGACAGATTTGCAGAGCTCGATCGAGGTGTTTACCTCGGCCCATCTCTCGGACACCACATCCCCACAAATCCAATGGGAAGCTCTGAAATGCACGCTCCGGGGAATTTTAATAAAACACGGTGCACGCCTTAAGAGGGAGTCTTCTCTCAAACTCCAGGCTCTCCTGGCACGACTCACGTCCCTCGAAACTATCCACAAATCCACAGGCCTGGAATCCGATCTGAGGGCACTCACCCAAACACGTCACGAAATCTTGCAGCTTATGGATAACAGGCACAGGAGATATCGTCAACTTTGCTCTAGCTCCTTCTACGCCTGGAGCAATAAGCCGGGCAGATATCTAGCTCGTGCGCTCAGGGACAGGAGAGCTTCTCTATTTGTTTCCCATGTTAAGAACGGGGAGGGGCGGGTGGTCCACCTCACAGAGGATATCCTCGAAACATTTCGCAGTTACTATACGACACTCTATAATCTCCCTCCGCGACAGACTAATACCATGTCCCTCCGCTCCTATTTATCTAAAACTGCTCTTCCGCGGCTCCCTGCAGACTCTCTCGCCTCCTTGGAGGAACCGTTTACCGAGGAGGAAATTGGGTGCGCTATACAGGCGTTGCCAGCTGGCAAAAGTCCTGGCCCAGACGGTTACACGGCCCTATTTTATAAGACCCTGAAGACCGACCTGATTAAACCTCTACTCCAGGCATTTAATGCTGTCTCCCCCGGATCCCCATTTGAACCAGCCTTCCTAAAAGCTCACATAGTGGTTATACCGAAGGAAGGTAAGGACCCGACACAATGCCAAAGTTATCGCCCTATATCTTTGATCAACACGGATGCAAAGATATACGCTAAGGTGCTAGCTAATCGCCTCAACCCCCTGCTCAATTCGATCATACACCTGGACCAGGTGGGGTTCGTTCCCTCCAGGGAGGCGAGAGACAACACACTCAAAACCCTTTCCCTTATTCACCACATTCACTCAAGAAAGATACCGTGCCTTTTGGTGTCACTTGACGCGGAAAAGGCATTTGATCGTGTCGCGTGGCCTTTTCTACGTGGCGCATTAGAGTCCCTGGGTTTAGGCCCAGCGATGTGTGGAAAGATTATGGCACTCTACTCCTCTCCCCAGGCCCAGATTCGGGTCAACGGCTCGCTATCTGCACCTTTGGACATAGGTAATGGCACCAGACAGGGATGCCCTTTGTCCCCCATCTTATACACCCTTGTGATGGAGCATCTGATGCAGGCCCTGCGAAGTGACCCGGGTATTAAGGGGATCAGTGTGGACGGCCTTCAATTCAAGTGCTCTGCATTTGCGGACGATTTATTGTTGTATTTGGCAGATCCACCCTCATCCCTCCCGGTGGCACTGAGGGTCTTGGAGGAATATGGGTTGTACAGCAACCACAAAGTAAACATGGCTAAGAGCTCTGTATTGAGCTTTTACATCCCACCCCACACGCTGCGTTCATTACAATCTTCCTTTCCTTTTTCCTGGGTGAGCTCCTCTTTCCAATACTTAGGGGTTCAGATACCCTCACACTCTGATAAGATCTTTGACCTGAATTTTGTTCCCCTCCTATCCCGAATTAAACAGGACCTCCTGAAATGGGACAAAAGGGACTTTTCCTGGATAGGTAGGATTAACATCCTAAAAATGAATATCCTACCCCGCTTGTTGTACCTTTTCCAGGCAGTCCCAGTCAAGTTACCTAGGTCTTTCTTTTTTTTTTTTTTTTTAAATACATTTTATTGCATTTTCAAACAGTTAAACAGTGAACACATATCTCTGACATGTAATAGTGGTCATATCACGTATTTGCATAATCTCCGGGCCTGTGCCTGGAATATGGAGATAATACATACAGAAAAAAAACATCAATTTACAAGGGTATAAAAGAAATTAAATTAAACAAAATATCAACACTACTAAAGTGCAACTGCGTCCTATCTTCATCTCTCGTGACCGTGTGGTCCTTAATGGAACCTCGTACTCAAGGCCAAAGTTCCTCAGACCTGAAGTCTCCCCAGCGTGCCCCCGATTCCCTCCCTACAGTACCAATCGGTATACTTGAACCTCTGCATAAGGGCTTCTATCTCCCTGTCGGAATAATGCGATTCTATGAAGGTTCTCCAACGTCTGAAGAACCCTGGGGTTCGGATCTCCTTACGCCTCTCTGTCTCCAGTCTGTCCGCTATGAGATAATCCTCCAGCTGCTTTATGACCCCGGAGATTGACGGGAGAGTGGGCTTCAGCCATAACTGCAAGAGGCTTCGTTTTGCTGCCAAAAGGGCAATGTGAACTATTCCCGGGAAACCGGTGGAGTGAGCTGACTCCTCAGAACCCTCTCCCCCATCTGGATCCGGAGGCCTGGGGCAGTGGAAGATCAGGAGTTCATAGTGTTTCTCTAGGGTGATCCCAAAGTGAAGCTGAATATACTGAAGGACAGTGTCCCAGTAGGATTGTGTATAGCAGCATTCCCACAGACCGTGCCATAGGTCCGTTTTATGTGTGCCGCATTTGGGGCAGTGCTGCAATCTATCGGGGAAGTTCTGAGAGGAGGGGAGATTGAAGGCGTAGATGGCGTTGTGAATTATTTTGAAATAAGTTTCCCGCCAGGTCTCGCAGATGATGTGTTTCCGTAGGCTCACCACACCCTTCGGGATCATATCTGGGATCTGGGCATTTCCCAATCGGCGGCTCCAGTAGTGGAATGCCTGAGAAGCTACCCGTTTCCTGCACCACCCTCTCATGTCAGCATAGAGCCTCGATAGACAATATGTCTCCCTGTGAGTGGTGACAAAAGTGTCAAAATCGTTAGGAATGGTCTCCTTGGAGACATCTCTTAGTCTCCCATTACAGAAATAGAAGAGCTGATAGGCAGCCAAAAGCTGTGATTTGGGTAAGGAGAACCTCTCGAGCATCTCCGAGGGCTTTAGCCATCTCCGAGAACTCACTTGCATTAGCTGTCCCGCGTTGGCCAGACCTGCCTCCCTCCACTTCCTAAACATCGGATTGCTCTGACCCAGCGGAAACTCGGGGTGGTCCCAAATGGGCATGTCCTTGGAGAGCGCGAAGGAAAGGCCTAAGCGTTTCCTCAGCTCTTTCCAGGCCATTATTGTGTCTCGGAACAGGGGGGACAACTTAATCAGAGAAGGCAGCTTAGGATACCTGGTATGGAGCAAGGCCTGTGGGTGCCAAGGGCGCATCAGCTCTCTTTCTAATTCCCAATTCGAGAAGCGGGAGTGACCCCCAATCCAGTCTAGCATGTGACGAGTCAGACAGGCCAGGTTATAACCCCTAACATCTGGGAGATTCAGTCCACCTGCCCTAACTGGCAGGATCAGTTTATGTAGCGCAATACGGGGTTTTTTCCCTGCCCATATAAATCTGGAGAAGCTTGAGTTAATGTGATTGATGTCCGTATGTTTGAGCAGGAGGGTCTGTAGCGGGTATAGCAGCTGTGGGAAGCAGACCATCTTTATGGCGTGGCATCTACCGGCAAGTGACAGTGGCAGTGAGGTCCAACGCTTCAGGTCCTGGGAGATTTTATTTATAAGAGGGGGAATATTTAACTTATACATCGAGTCTGGTGTCCGACCCACCTTGATACCCAAATAAGTGATGTGTTCCTGAGCTCGGGTAATGTCTAATCCCATTTTCGCCCACTGGGACTGTGATAGCTTCGGGCCAATTTCTAACAATTCACTCTTGGACACGTTTACCTAGGTCTTTCTTTAGGGACCTGCGTAGAATGATCTCCCAATTTGTATGGGCCCGTGGGCGCCCCAGAGTAGCGGAGTCCACCTTGACACGCCCAAAGACAGAAGGCGGCTTGTCCCTCCCAAATTTTCAGTTGTACTATCTTGCCGCTGTAGCAGTGCGAATTCTGGATGCTTTCACCAGGGATAACTCCAAATTATGGGTCCGCCTGGAAACCATCCTTTATGGGGCTCCAATTGCGGCCCTTCCCTGGCTGCCGCCCTCGGTGCTGCCGAGGGGAATGTTTAACAATATCCCCCTTATCGCCCAGACCTCGGTCTCGGTGTACAGATCGTATGCTTCCAAATTGAGGCTGATCTGTATGGGAGGCCCATGTACACCACTCCTGGGCAACCCAGAAGTCCCACCCTCTCTAGCACATGCGCTCCTCCGACTGTCGGGAACCAATCCCAACTTTTCGGTGATTGCACAAACCCTCTCCCCAGACGACTTGAGGAGCTATGAGGAACTGGTGGGTGACACGAGCACAACCCGATTCGCGAGATTACATTACTATCAACTACGCAGTATTTACTTAAAGTGGAAGCGTTCTTTGGATGTACACAGACCACCTAACACATTCGAACTGTGGTGTCTCGGTAGATATTCAGAGAGGCGTGCTCTCTCTGGGATATATAGACTACTGGTGAGCGGTCAGTCCAGTGAGATACTTGCTTTTCAAAAAAGCTGGGAGAGGGAACTCAGTATAACCATTCCTGAGGAGGTTTGGAACAAGGCGTTCCAACTCACTCATAAATCTTCTATCTCCTCCAGAGCACACGAGTTGAACTATAAGATTCTAACTAGATGGTACCGAGTTCCGGCTCTGTTGCACACCCTGTTCCCCGATTCCCCGAGTGTCTGCTGGCGCTGTAAGGCTGATAGGGGTACGATGACCCATGTTTGGTGGGGATGCAGTGTATTGCAACCCTTCTGGAACAGAGTACTCGACATAATTTATAGAATTACGGGAATAAAAATACAAAATAACCCCGCCGCTATTCTGTTATTTGACATTCCTCTCCCTATCTCCACACTCAAGACCCATCTTATCAGCTTCTTAACATTAGCAGCAAAAATAGTCATCCCTAGGCTTTGGCTATCCACAACCTGTCCGTCAATAACGGACTGGTTCAAAGAAGTCCACGCATTACAGAGGCTCGAAGAGTTCAGATCAGATTCTCCTCAATGTTATAGTAGGTACTTACACATATGGGATGATTGGATCCGCTATTCCAGATCGGATCAGTACCTAACTAATCTGAGCTGAATTCCTGCTATTGGAAGTTATCCCCCACTCCATTTGGTTTGTTTGCAGAATGATACAAGCGACGTCCTAATGAAGAAGTGCCACCGACGAGCCGACAGTTTATTTTACGGTTCCCCGTTTCTCTTGAGTTTATCTATGTTTTAAACAAGGTCTCCGCATGAGGCTGGGCTTCATAGGCCTTTGCTGCTAGATGTCGTACTTTCTTGTTTGACATTGAAGAATGGGCTCCCCTCACCAGGGACTCGTATTTTTGTCAGGACGTCCCATGACAGACCTTGACTTAGGTCATCTGTCAGCTGGCCCCAAGAGGAGGGGTGCCCATCCATTTCGTAATTTGGATCTGTTTCTCAATTGAGCTTTAAAATCATTTTTTATGGTTCAAGTGTAATATCTTTTGTATCGATCCATCCGGAAAAGGGTAACCTTTACTATATTTTTACGAGATCTTTGTACTCCACAGCCTTCATGACTTATTTGACCTTGCTGTCTGTATATGTTATTTCCATTTTGCACTTTTTTCAATAAAGCTTTTGAATACGAAAAAAAAAGTGGCAAGAGAAACAGTCATGCCCTGACCAAACAGCCTGCCCATAGCTTGGTTAGAGTCAGGCACACGCCCCGGGGATAGTTAGTACTCTTTCCCTATGAGATCCTGTTAGGCAGTGCCCCAAGGCTAGGTGCATATTTCCCTCAGCAGTTGTAGCTACAAAAATGATCTATGAGCTTTTATGTGATGCAGGGTTTAAAGAGTTGTTGCTAATGCTTTCTAGAATTTTCCATTCCAGATCCAGACTCAGACGTTGCTGCTCATAAGCTACAGCCTGGAGACTGGGTCTACGTGAAAAAGTTTGTGTGTTTTAAACCCTAGAGCCGAGGATATTGAGGGCCGTACCAAGTTCTGCTGCCCACGACCACATCTGTCAAAGGTGGCAGGAAAAGCCCAACTGGATCCATGCTTCACACTGCAAGATCGCCCCAGCCCCCGGAGATGAGGCAGATGCTGCGTTTACTGATGTTAAGTAGTTATGTTGCTTTAACTCTTGGTCAGAACCCATGCATGTATTGGTGTGTGATGGAGGAGAGTACGGGGACCCCCTTGCTTTCCTGGGGTGCTGGGGGGTAGGAACACAGGGGAAGGACTATGGGGTATAGACCACAGACTGCCTTGAAGAGGAAAAACAAACAGGAGAAAACCTCTACTCACTAGGATGAGGTTTACAAAGACTGGAACCTGTCGAGAACAGGGAGTACCAGGAGAAAGTATGTCCCTAACGCTAACTATTGAAGACCCTCAGCAGACTGATGGAGGCATTTTATGTCCTGGGAAACCTATATATTGTGTGAGGGGTCAGAAGATAGTGACACAATCAGAGTCAGGAGGAGAAGAGAAGCCTCCCCAAAGGGCAGCTTTGACCCCCATGTGTATATCGATGCTATAGGAGTCCCAAGGGGGGTCCCTGATGAGTTTAAGGCAAGGGACCAAGTGGCCGCTGGGTTTTAATCTCTGCTACTGATAATCACTGTCCACCCAAACAGGCAATTACACCTGCTGTACTTTTATCCCAGATAATACAGGACCGAATGGGAAGGTCACTGTGGCCATTAGAAAGCTAGATGATCTCTCAGAAGAATTAAAGCGTAACTCAGGCATAGATCACCCCTGGGAGCAGTGGTTCACTTCATGGTTTAAGGGTTGGCAGGGAAGTTGCCCCGATAGGTATTACCATATTGAATTTGTGTTGCTATTCTTGCTCTAATTGTCTGTTGTGTTCTCCCCTTTTTTGAGGAAACTATTTGTGAGAGCTGTGGGGCCAGGCTTACTCCCATCATGATGAACAGTTGTCCAAGGCCTGGCCTCTATGTTTACAGTGGGCACTACCGCACCCTTCAGCTGTCCAAAGCTGACACCTATGATGATGTGGACATTAAGACACTATTCCGTGAGAGACCAATTGACGTTTAGAAGTGCTCCGGGAAAGTCATTCTACTCCCCTCTGCAACCGCACGTCTCATCAAAGAATTAGACCATAGAAGTGTAGGGTGAGCTAGGGCGTATCAGGGACTACGGGGCCGCCCTTGTCGGGGCAAGGTACTTCCGCAAAAGACAAAATTAGGGAGAGGGATAGGGAGAGGGATAGGGAGAGATAAAAATGAGAACAAAGTCTCAAGGGGGAACTGTTGTGGATGGGAACAAAGGTTATATACACTCACCGGCCACTTTATTAGGTACACCTGTCCAACTGCTCGTTAACACTTAATTTCTAATCCAGCCAATCACATGGCGGCAACTCAGTGCATTTAGGCATGTAGACATGGTCAAGAAATTCTCCTGCAGTTCCAAAACCGGCATCAGTAGGGGAAAGGGAAAGGTGATTTGAGTGCCTTTGAACGTGGCATGATTGTTGGTGCACAGAAGGGCTGGTCTGAGTTTTTTCAGGAAACTGCTGATCTCCTGGGATTTTCCGCACAACCATCTCTAGGGTTTACAGAGAATGGTCCGAAAAAAAAAAAACATCCAGTGGCGGCAAACCTGTGGGCGGAAATGCCTTGTTGATGCCAGGGGTCAAAGGAGAATGGGCAGACTGGTTCGAGTGATTTGAAAGGCAACAGTGACTCAAATAGCACCCGTTACAACCAAGGTAGGGAGAAAAGGCATCTCTGAACGCACAGTATGGCGAACTTTGAGGCAGATGGGCTACAGCAGCAGAAGCCACACGGGGTGCACTCCCTTTTGCTAAGAACAAGGAAACTGAAGGCTCCCAAATTTGCCCAAGCTCATCGAAATTGGGGCAGTAGAAAATTGGAAATAACGTTGCCTGGTCTGATGAGTCTCGATTTCTGCTGCGACATTGGATGGTAGGGTCAGAATTTGGCGTCAACAACATGAAAGCATGGATCCATCCTGCCTTGTATTAACGGTTCAGGTTTGGGTGGTGGTGGTGTCTGGTGTGGGGATTATTTTCTTGGCACTCTTTGGGCCCCTTGGTACCAATTGAGCATCGTTGCAACACCTTGTGGAATCTATGCCACGAAGAATTAAGGCAGTTCTGAAGGCAAAAGGGGGTCCAACCCGTTACTAGCATGGTGTAGCTAATAAAGTGGCCGGTGAGTGTATATGTGTGATCCTTTGTGTCTCTATTTTAATGTATTAGTATATCTCACATATACATATTACATATATATAATAGGCACATACTTATATAGTACAGCATGTAAAAGCTGTATGTATATCTTTTGTCATTAATGTGTTAAACAAAATGGCTGCCTGTAGTAGTTTGTATAGTTCGTCGTGTACTCCAAGATGGCGCCTAGTCAGAAGTTACACCCTGTGTTCAGACATTCCTGAAGCTGTGAGGAGTGGTCCATAGATAGGACTTGCCAAATAGACCTCACAGACAGCTACTGTGATGCTTCTTATCACCTATTTGCAAAGAGGTATAAAAATAAATCCACCATTTTGTGAATAAAATCAGAATAGCACTTTCATAGCAGCAAGGCATGTTGTGATGTGTTTTCTCAGTGCACCCTTTATTATTTTTAAGATAATTTAAACCCCCACAAGGACAGGACAACCCTTTTGAGGCTACTTTCCATTTCACCGACACCTTGTATACCGTCCCCGACTCATCCCGACACCATGGATACCGTCCCCGTCACTGTCTCATCCCAACACCTTGTATACCGTCCCCGACTCATCCCGACACCTTGTATACCGTCCCCGTCACTGTCTCATCCCGACACCTTGTATACCGTCCCGTCACTGTCTCATCCCGACACCTTGTATACCGTCCCGTCACTGTCTCATCCCGACACCTTGTATACCGTCCCCGTCTCATCCCGACACCTTGTATACCGTCCCGTCTCATCCCGACACCTTGTATACCGTCCCCGTCACTGTCTCATCCCGACACCTTGTATACCGTCCCGTCACTGTCTCATCCCGACACCTTGTATACCGTCCCTGTCTCATCCCGACACCTTGTATACCGTCCCCGTCTCATCCTGACACCTTGTATACCGTCACTGTCTCATCCCGACACCTTGTATACCGTCCCCGTCTCATCCCGACACCTTGTATACCGTCCCCGTCACATCCCGACACCTTGTATACCGTCCCCGACACCTTGTATACCGTCCCAAACACTGTCTCCTCCCGACACCTTGTATACCGTCCCCGTCACTGTCTCATCCCGACACCTTGTATACCGTCCCCGTCACTGTCTCATCCCGACACCTTGTATACCGTCCCCGTCACTGTCTCATCCCGACACCTTGTATACCGTCCCCGTCTCATCCCGACACCTTGTATACCGTCCCCGTCTCATCCCGACACCTTGTATACCGTCCCCGTCACTGTCTCATCCCGACACCTTGTATACCGTCCCCGTCACTGTCTCATCCCGACACCTTGTATACCGTCCCCGTCTCATCCCGACACCTTGTATACCGTCCCCGTCACTGTCTCATCCCGACACCTTGTATACCGTCCCCGTCTCATCCCGACACCTTGTATACCGTCCCCGTCTCATCCCGACACCTTGTATACCGTCCCTGTATCATCCTGACACCTTGTATACCTTCCCTGTTAGTGCATCATCCCAACACCTTGTATACCGTCCCCGACACCTTGTATACCGTCCCCGTCTCATCCCGACACCTTGTATACCGTCCCCGTCTCATCCCGACACCTTGTATACCGTCCCCGTCACTGTCTCATCCCGACACCTTGTATACCGTCCCCGTCCCTGTATCATCCCGACACCTTGTATACCGTCCCCGTCTCATCCCGACACCTTGTATACCGTCCCCATCACTGCCTCATCCCGACACCTTGTATACCGTCCCCGTCACCGTCTCATCCCGACACCTTGTATACCGTCACTGCCTCATCCCGACACCTTGTATACCGTCCCCATCACCGTCTCATCCCGACACCTTGTATACCGTCCCCGTGACTGCCCGATCCAGACACATTGTATACCGTCCCCGTCACATCCCGACACCTTGTCTACCGTCCCCGTCACCGTCCTATCCCGACACCTTGTATACCGTCCCCATCACTGCCTCATCCCGACACCTTGTATACCGTCCCCGTCTCATCCCGACACCTTGTATACCGTCCCCGTCACTGCCTCATCCCGACACCTTGTATACCGTCCCCGTCACTGTCTCATCCCGACACCTTGTATACCGTCCCCGTCTCATCCCGACACCTTGTATACCGTCCCCATCACTGCCTCATCCCGACACCTTGTATACCGTCCCCGTCTCATCCCGACACCTTGTATACCGTCCCCGTCACTGTCTCATCCCGACACCTTGTATACCGTCCCCATCACTGCCTCATCCCGACACCTTGTATACCGTCCCCGTCACTGTCTCATCCCGACACCTTGTATACCGTCCCCATCACCGTCTCATCCCGACACCTTGTATACCGTCCCCATCACTGTCTCATCCCGACACCTTGTATACCGTCCCCGTCTCATCCCGACACCTTGTATACCGTCCCCGTCACTGTCTCATCCCGACACCTTGTATACCGTCCCCGTCACCGTCCTATCCCGACACCTTGTATACCGTCCCCGTCACTGCCTCATCCCGACTACTTGTATACCGTCCCCGTCACTGTCTCATCCCGACACCTTGTATACCGTCCCTGTCTCATCCCGACACCTTGTATACCGTCCCCGTCACTGCCTCATCCCGACACCTTGTATACCGTCCCTGTCTCATCCCGACACCTTGTATACCGTCCCCGTCACTGTCTCATCCCGACACCTTGTATACCGTCCCGTCACTGTCTCATCCCGACACCTTGTATACCGTCCCCGTCACTGTCTCATCCCGACACCTTGTATACCGTCCCCATCTCATCCCGACACCTTGTATACCGTCCCCGTCACTGTCTCATCCCGACACCTTGTATACCGTCCCCGTCTCATCCCGACACCTTGTATACCGTCCCCGTCACTGTCTCATCCCGACACCTTGTATACCGTCCCCGTCACTGTCTCATCCCGACACCTTGTATACCGTCCCCGTCACTGTCTTATCCCGACACCTTTTATACGGTCCCCGACACTGCCTCATCCCGACACCTTGTATACCGTCCCCGTCACTATCTCATCCCGACACCTTGTATACCGTCCCCGTCACTATCTCATCCCGACACCTTGTATACCGTCCCCGTCACTGTCTCATCCCGACACCTTGTATACCGTCCCCGTCTCATCCCGACACCTTGTATACCGTCCCCGTCACTGCCTCATCCCGACACCTTGTATACCGTCCCCGTCTCATCCCGACACCTTGTATACCGTCCCGTCACTGTCTCATCCCGACACCTTGTATACCGTCCCCATCTCATCCCGACACCTTGTATACGTCCGTCACTGTCTCATCCCGACACTTGTTTTTACCGTTCCCAGTCTCATCCCGACACCTTGTATACCGTCCCTGTCACTGTCTCATCCCGACACCTTGTATACCGTCCCTGTCACTATCTCATCCCGACACCTTGTATACCGTCCCTGTCACTATCTCATCCCGACACCTTGTATACCGTCCCCGTCACCGTCTCATCCCGACACCTTGTATACCGTCCCCATCTCATCCCGACACCTTGTATACCGTCCCCGTATCATCCCGACACCTTGTATACCATTCCCATCACTGCCTCATCCCGACACCTTGTATACCGTCCCCGTCTCATCCCGACACCTTGTATACCGTCACTGCCTCATCCCGACACCTTGTATACCGTCCCCATCACCGTCTCATCCCGACACCTTGTATACCGTCACTGTCTCATCCCGACACCTTGTATACCGTCCCCGTGACTGCCTCATCCAGACACCTTGTATACCGTCCCCGTCACATCCCGACACCTTGTCTACCGTCCCCGTCACCGTCCTATCCCGACACCTTGTATACCGTCCCCATCACTGCCTCATCCCGACACCTTGTATACCGTCCCCGTCTCATCCCGACACCTTGTATACCGTCCCCGTCTCATCCCGACACCTTGTATACCGTCCCCATCACTGTCTCATCCCGACACCTTGTATACCGTCCCGTCACTGTCTCATCCCGACACCTTGTATACCGTTCCAGTCACTGTCTCATCCCGACACCTTGTATACCGTCCCCGTCTCATCCCGACACCTTGTATACCGTCCCCATCACTGCCTCATCCCGACACCTTGTATACCGTCCCCGTCACTGCCTCATCCCGACACCTTGGATACCGTCCCCATTACCGTCTCATCCCGACACCTTGTATACCGTCCCTGTCACTGCCTCATCCCGACACCTTGTATACCGTCCCCGTCTCATCCCGACACCTTGTATACCGTCCCCGTCACTGCCTCATCCCGACACCTTGTATACCGTCCCCGTCTCATCCCGACACCTTGTATACCGTCCCCGTCTCATCCCGACACCTTGTATACCGTCCCCGTCACTGTCTCATCCCGACACCTTGTATACCGTTACTGTCTCATCCCGACACCTTGTATACCGTCCCTGTCTCATCCCGTTTCATCCCGACACCTTGTATACCGTCCCCGTCTCATCCCGACACCTTGTATACCGTCCCCGTCTCATCCCGACACCTTGTATACCGTCCCCGTCACTGTCTCATCCCGACACCTTGTATACCGTCCCCGTCACTGTCTCATCCCGACACCTTGTATACCGTCCCCGTCACTGCCTCATCCCGACACCTTGTATACCGTCCCCGTCACTGCCTCATCCCGACACCTTGTATACCGTCCCCGTCTCATCCCGACACCTTGTATACCGTCCCCGTCACTGTCTCATCCCGACACCTTGTATACCGTCCCCGTCTCATCCCGACACCTTGTATACCATCCCCGTCACTGTCTCATCCCGACACCTTGTATACCGTCCCCGTCTCATCCCGACACCTTGTATACCGTCCCCGTCTCATCCCGACACCTTGTATACCGTCCCCGTCTCATCCCGACACCTTGTATACCGTCCCCGTCACTGTCTCATCCCGACACCTTGTATACCGTCCCGTCACTGTCTCATCCCGACACCTTGTATACCGTCCCCGTCACTGTCTCATCCCGACACCTTGTATACCGTCCCCGTCACTGCCTCATCCCGACTACTTGTATACCTTCCCAGTCACTATCTCATCCTGACACCTTGTATACCGTCACGTTCTCATCCCGACACCTTGTATACCGTACCCGTCACATCCCGACACCTTCTCTCTGGCCCGCCGTCTCTCCCCTCCCGTCTTCTCTCTGGCCCGCCGTCTCTCCCCTCCCGTCTTCTCTCTGGCCCGCGTCTCTCCCCTCCGTCTTCTCTCTGGCCCGCCGTCTCTCCCCCTCCCGTCTTCTCTCTGGCCCGCCGTCTCTCCCTCCCGTCTTCTCTCTGGCCCGCCGTCTCTCCCTCCCGTCTTCTCTCTGGCCCGCCGTCCGTCTCTCCCCTCCCGTCTTCTCTCTGGCCCGCCGTCTCTCCCCTCCCGTCTTCTCTCTGGCCCGCCGTCTCTCCCCTCCCGTCTTCTCTCTGGCCCGCCGTCTCTCCCCTCCCGTCTTCTCTCTGGCCCGCCGTCTCTCCCCTCCCGTCTTCTCTCTGGCCCGCCGTCTCTCCCCACCCGTCCTCTGGCCCGCCGTCTCTCCCCTCTCGTCCTCTGGCCCGCCGTCTCTCCCCTCTCGTCCTCTGGCCCGTCTCTTCCCTCGCCTGCCATCTCTCTCCTCTCTGACCCCTCACCTGCCATCTCTCCCCTCTCTTCATCTGGCCCGCTGTCTCTCCCCTCACCTGCCATCTCTCCCCTCTCTGACCCTTACGCCTCTCGCCTGCAGTCTCTTCCCTGTCTTGCCCTCTACCTTTCCACTCTCTGTCGCCCGCAGTCTCTCCCCACTCTGTCCTCCTCTTCTCTTGCCCGTCTCCTTCTCGCTCGCAGTCTCTCCCCTCCCTGACCCTCTCGCCCATTTCTCCCCTTGCCTCGCCGCTTCTCCCGACCGTCCCCTCGCCTGCCGTCTCTCCCCTCTGACCCACTCTTCTTTCAACCGCCCCGTCTCTTCCCTCTCTGACCATTTCTCCTCTCTCCCACCATCTCTCCTCTCGACCACAGTCTCTTCCCCCGCTCTCTCTTCTCTCGCCTGCAGACTCTCCCTGCTCTGAGGTAACAGATTACCGGGGGTCTCCTCCTCCTGCAGGACATGGGATCGGGCAGGGGTGAGGTAACAGATTACCGGGGGTCTCCTCCTCCTGCAGGACACAGGATCGGGCAGGGGGTGAGGTAACATACGGGGGTCTCTCTCCTGAGGCTGGGATCGGGGCAGGGGTGAGGTAACAGATTACCGGGGGTCTCCTCTCCTGCAGACACAGATCAGCAGGGGTGAGGTAACAGTTACGGGGGTCTCTCCTCTGCAGGAATGGATCGGGCAGGGTTGAGGTAACAGATTTACCGGGGGTCTCCTCCTCCTGCAGGACACAGGATCAGGCAGGGGTGAGGTAACAGATTACCGGGGGTCTCCTCCTCCTGCAGGACATGGGATCGGGCAGGGGTGAGGTAACAGATTACCGGGGGTCTCCTCCTCCTGCAGGACATGGGATCGGGCAGGGGTGAGGTAACAGATTACCGGGGGTCTCCTCCTCCTGCAGGACACAGGATCAGGCAGGGGTGAGGTAACATATTAACGGGGGTCTCCTCCTCCTGCAGGACATGGGATCGGGCAGGGGTGAGGTAACAGATTACCGGGGGTCTCCTCCTCCTGCAGGACACAGGATCAGGCAGGGGGTGAGGTAACAGATTACCGGGGGACTCCTCCTCCTGCAGGACATGGGATCAGGCAGGGGTGAGGTAACGGATTACCGGGGGTCTCCTCCTCCTGCAGGACATGGGATCGGGCAGGGGGTGAGGTAACAGATTACCGGGGGTCTCCTCCTCCTGCAGGACATGGGATCGGGCAGGGGTGAGGTAACAGATTACCGGGGGTCTCCTCCTCCTGCAGGACACAGGATCAGGCAGGGGTGAGGTAACAGATTACGGGGGTCTCCTCCTCCTGCAGGACATGGATCGGGCAGGGGTGAGGTAACGGATTACCGGGGGTATCCTCCTCCTGCAGGACACAGGATCAGGGGGGGGTGAGGTAAGGATTACCGGGGGTCTCCTGCCCTGCAGGATGGATCGGGGGGTTTGAGGGAAAAGATTAGGGGGGGGTCCCCTGCCCCTGCAGGAAAAGGTCAGGCAGGGGTGAGGTAAGTTAGGGGGTTTCCCCTCCCCCTGCGGAACGGATCAGCAGGGGGGGAACAGATTACGGGGGGTCTCCTCCTCCTGCAGGACACCAGGATCAGGCAGGGGTGATGAGGTAACGGATTACGGGGGTCTCCTGCCCCTGCAGGACACAGGATCAGGCGGGGGTGATGGGTAACAGATTACCGGGGGTTCCTCCTCCTCCTGCAGGACAGGATCAGGCAGGGGTGAGGGGTAAACAGATTACGGGGGTTCCTGCTCTGCAGGAACAGGATCAGGCAGGGGTGAGGGTAACAGATTAACGGGGGGTCTCCTCCTCCTGCAGGGACACAGGATCGGCAGGGGTGAGGGAAAGATTACCGGGGGTTTCCCCTCCTCCGGGCAGGACAGGGGGTACGGGCAGGGGTTGAGGTGTAACAGATTCCCGGGGGTTCTCCTCCTGCAGGACACAGGATAGGCAGGGGTGAGGTAACAGATTTACCGGGGGTCTCCTCCTCCTGCAGGACAGGATCAGGAGGGGGTGAGGTAACAGATTACCGGGGGTCTCCTCCTCCTGCAGGACATGGGATCAGGCAGGGGTGAGGTAACGGATTACCGGGGGTATCCTCCTCCTGCAGGACACGGGATCAGACAGGGTTGGGGTAACGCTTTATTGGGTCTTCTAGTCACAGGGTTGCCCCCATTTCTAATACAAAGACCCCAGAGGAGGCGCGGTCACAGGGTCACAGGCGTAAAATCATTACTTATACCATAAAAATTTACAAAATGGCGTCGGTAGAAATATGTACAGGCCGGGCTCTACCTGCAGTCTCTGTCCCTGCGGGCGGGGGAGCAGGGCCGCACGCTGGAGATTAGGGGTGGGGGGGCGCTCAAGATGTTGATGGGAGGCGTCTTGCTGAGGAGTCCAGTCCCATGGTGGGTGTAGAGCGCCCCCAGCATGGATGGGTTGGGGGGCTGCAGGGTCACATGGGAGGACAGTCCATAGATCCGGGCACGCTCATAGTCCTCGCGAAGGATGTGCGCCCGCTCCTCTCGCTGCTCGTAGAGGCGCTGTGGGGGGGGCCGGTGGCAGGCGGAGGGGTGGGGGGTCCGCCCTTCGGTACACGTCTCTCCAGGCTTCCAGTGCATTGGGGTACTGCTCCCCCAGGAATGTTCCCCGCAGCCGGTCAAAGGGGGGAGACGGGTGCGACAGGTGCAGGCCGTGCAGCGGCGAGCGCCCCACCTCGAAGCTCAGCAGCTCGGGCTCCTCCTTTACCTTCACTTTGGAGGGATGGTCGGGGGTAAGGCGCGGCTTGGGGTCCGAGCTGCTCCCAGGCCGCATGGCGACGTATGGAGAAAGAGTACGAGCAGAGCCACGCTCCTCGCTGCCCGGCAGACGCTGTGTGCTCGTTAGAGGAGAGACGCGGGGAGCCAGGCGGGCGTACAGGAGGTCCCTGCGGAGGAAACAGATAGGTGAGAAGGGGGAGCAGCTCAGGTGTGAGGGGAGGGGCCAAGTGGCCGTACAGGAGGTCCCTGCGGAGGAAACAGACAGGTGAGACGGGGGAGGGGCTCAGGTATGATGGGGGAGGGGCCAGAAGGGCGTAACGGTGGTCCCTGTGGAGGAAACAGACAGGTGAAATTGGGGAGGGGCTCTTACCGCTCCGTCTCATCCTTTATGTGTTGATCCAAGTCCCCACCTTTGCCACAGACCTGAGAGGGGGGAGCAGGGAAGGTTGGGGGGGTGCGGTGCAGCCGATTCCAGTGATCATGGGGGCTGGGAAAGCTGTGAGCCACCGGAGCCTCCTTCTGGCTGAACATTGTGGAAGAATCTAGAAGAAATACAACTGTGTGAGACCGAGGGCGCGCGGGGGGAGGAGGAGGAGGAGGAGGAGACGGAGAGGGGCCACAGAGGAGGAGGAGGAGGAGACGGAGACCGAGGGCGCGCGGAGGAGGAGGAGGAGACGGAGACCGAGGGCGCGCGACGGAGGAGGAGGAGCGGACGGAGGGCGCACGGAGGAGGAGGAGCGGACGGAGGGCGCACGGAGGAGGAGGAGCGGACGGAGGGCGCACGGAGGAGGAGGAGCGGACGGAGGGCGCACGGAGGAGGAGGAGCGGACGGAGGGCGCCGGAGGAGGAGGAGCGGACGGAGGGCGCACGGAGGAGGAGGAGTGGACCGAGGAGGAGTGGACCGAGGAGGAGGAGCGGACGGAGGGCGCACGGAGGAGGAGGAGTGGACGGGGGGCGCGCGGAGGGGGGG
>JAODAL010057959.1:0-22374 GCA_025379985.1 Phyllomedusa bahiana | reverse complement strand
AAAACCCAAAAACCAAGCCCCCTTGCATTTTAAGATGGCAAATGTTCTACGCACTCTGCAGGCTGTGTGCAGCCTTGGAATAGCTGGTTTTTAACGCGATTCGTCCCGAAGCAATTCGGACCGAAACAAATTTTGTCGGAAAATTCGGCAAAGTCACCAAATCGAATTTTTGATAAATTCGCCCATCTCTAGCTATATATAGGTATTTGACTAGGAGCAAAAAGAGTACAGTAGCTAGTAGGTACAGTAGCTGAAGGGTGTACCAACAAAATCAACCTCACTGGTGGACTCTAGAATCAACTTCACTGATAGGCCCTAGGCACCCTAGGCCCTAGGCACACCATTGGTAGTGGTCTTAAATTGCTGGTACTTGTGAGAGGGGTTGCATTCAACTAATTAGTCTCAGAAACGACTGAGTACACCCTCAGTGCCATTTTGTTGCTCTAGAATAGAATCTAATACATTGCTGTACAAAATTTTTCACTCCACATTCACTATAGAGAAAAGCCAATTTCATGTGAACATATTAAAGGCATATTTTTGTGCTTACACTATGCTCGCGCAATTGCTGCAGATCCCGCCCTCTACTGAAGCTTTAAGGGTGCGTCCACATGGCATATAGAAAATACCGGACAGATTCTGTTTAAGATTCCGGACGGTATTTTATCGTCTTTTGCATGGTTTTGGAGGACGGTTCTGTCCGTGGTTTGTGGATTCCCTCGTCCCCAATAACCATTGAATTGCACATTTTCTGCCGAAAAACCGGGTAGAAAATTGTGCATGTTCAAAAATTTTTGGAACGCCGGCGGCTGAAAATTTGTTCAGTGTAGACTACTAAATGGATTTTCCATTAAAGTCTAGGGATGGTTTCTGCTCAGTTTTCAGATGGTTTCCAAATCCGCAAACCGTTGGAAAATTTGACAAGATAACCATGCGGTGTGGACGGATCCTAATGCTATTAGTCTGATGGCTTTATTATACTTGTAAGAATATGAACCAATAACCTAAAACAAAACTTAAATTGAAAAGGTGTCTCAATGTTTTACATAGTAAATTTAAGTTTCTAACGACTGTAAGGGTAAGTCCACACGACGAGTATATTTTACTTGTCATATTTTGTCGTAGAAAACTGCATCGGATGATGCAGTTTTCAGTGAGTATTTCACATGTATTGCAAGTACGTTTATGGTCGTTTTATTTCTGGCGGATTTATAGTCAGAAACGAGTCTAGCTTGGATGCATTTTCCAGTACATGAGGTTTTTATCCATCCTTATTGACCTCAATAGTAAAATTTTCCACGCAGAATAAAACGGAATAATGAATAAGTTCATTATTCAAGTTCAAGCCTTTTGAAGTTTAAACTACGATGCGTATTTTCTATTGAGGTCAATGGGGATTGCTTACTTTCAGTTTTAGATGAGAATTTCAAGTCAAAATGCTTGTGGAGCGCAAAAAGTCAAAATGGTCAAGATCTCTACACTGTAAATAGATTCTTTGATAAGTTGTGTGAATTACAATAATTTTTAACTTGTAACACAGCATGTTTAGTAATTAAAGATCAACAATATAAAGAAAGAATGACTGTAAGCACAGAGGCTCACTGGTTAGTAGTGTTGTCTTGTAGCCTTGGGGTCCTGGGTTCAAATCCCACCAAGGATGCCATCTGCATGGAGTTTGTGTATTCTTCCCATGTTTTCATGAATTTCCTCTGATTTCTCCCACACTGCAAAAACAAAAAATCTAGAATTTAAACTGCCTCACAAAAGCCCTAATGAAAAGCGATCAAAGCGTCATGTGAACCCCATAACGGTACCAATAAAAAATGTCAACTCATTCTGCAAAAAATAAGCTCTGAATCAACTCCATATAAAGAAAAATAAAAAAGTTATGGCTGTGAGGCTACGACGACATAAAAACATAATTTTTTAGAAACGCATTTCTATTGTGCAAAAGTAATAAGACATAAAAAATATAAAATTAATATCATTGCAATTGTACCGACCTGCACAGTGAATGCTGTAAAATTGAAGCCCGAAAAACATTGGCAAAATTGCATTCCCACCCCCCCCGTCTCATGGCCCCATGCGAACACCACTATGGAACACCTGCGCACCCAGACCGCACAATACACCCCCAGATCACGGCCATGAGGGGTGTTGAATAGTGTTGATCGAACTGTTCTAGAAAAGATCTAGTAGAACTTCTCGAATTTTTAGAACTCGAACCAAACCGAACATTTTACTGTTCATTCAAGTAAAGTTCTAGTTCTAGTTTGACACGCCATTTTCAATTTCGTTTTCAGCGGCGTTCTGCACTTTTGTCAGACATCCAATCACCTATCTGCACTTTTGGCAGACATCCAATCAGTGCAGAGTGCAGAGAAGTGACAAAAACGTCATCGCTAAGGTGTAGGGTTCTCATTGGCTGCTAAAATCCCATGACCATGTTACATATATTTCACTGTATTGCCTTTGAATGCCATTTTCAGCTCACTCTCTGTGCTGTACAGACTGCTCTTAGTTAGAAAACATTTTCCTCTCCATAGACATCAATAGTTAAGGAATTTGGTTTTGCTGGCTGCATCTTTCCCACACCCAAAAGTTATTATTTGGCGACATTTGCAGGCTCACATAACGCCTAACTCTCATATACATGTATATATAGTATACAGAGTGCTTAGATTTGCTAAATCATACTTAGTACCCAAATGTTCTGTTTTTGCAGCTTTGGAGGTTCAGTAATCGTAACACAATGTCTCCAGATCTCCTATGTGTCAAAGGGGCTTTTGAGCCCCCTCAGGATGCAGGGCCCCGTAGCGGCTGCTACCGCTGCACCTCCTATAGCTACGCCTCTGCTTGCAAGCTGTCCTCATCTTTTCAGTTAGCCATTGAAAGGAATGAAGTATTTTAGCCTCTCAATTTTTTTCTGTTACTCTTAGAGCCAAATTTTCTTCACTAAGTTGTTCCACGTATCCAGTTTACTGTTATGCATGGTAATTACAGCTTCTCCTCACATGTGTAGGTATAAAAATTAACCAGAAAATCATCTCCCAGAGACTTTAATGGGGTTCGAGTTCGAATAGCACTTCGAACCGAGTTCACAAAGGTTTAAGGTTCTAATTGAACTAGAACTTTTTACTGTTCACTCAACACTTGTATTGAATAAAAAATGGGGTGACTTCTGGAAGGTTTCACCTGTTCTGGTACTTTCAGGATTTGTAAATGCAACATGGCACCCAACAAAATCTGCTTCCCAAAAGCCTGCCATGCGCCCAAACAGCAGTTTACACCCATAAATATTGCTGAAATTGCATAACAAATTTTGGAGTGCTTTTTTCCCAGGATTTCTTGTAAAAATGAAACATTTTTCGCTAAAATTGCAGACTGTTGGAAAATGTTTTTATCATTTTCACAGCCTAATGCTAAAAAATTTTGTGAAAAAAATGTGGGGTTGATATACCCACTACACTGGATATATTCCTTAAGGGGTGTAGTTTCTAATATGGGGTCTTTTTAGGGGAGTTTATTAAGTGTTAACAACTTAGAGTTCCCACAAACCTATAATGGTGCCAAAAGAAAATTGTAACAAAAATGAGACCCCAAAGTCCCGTAGGTGCGTCTCCTATTCTGAGGCTTGTGGTTGAGCCCAACAGCACACTAGGACCACATATGGGATATATAAACTGCAGAATTAGGGGTATCGATATTAAGTTGCATTTCCCTGGTCACATCTACCGGGTTCTAGCGAATTATCGATAAAAATGAAAATCTGCAAAACAAGTGAAATTTTGAAATTTCACCTCCACTTTGCTTTCATTTCTGTGGAACACCTAACGGGTTAATAAACTTCCTAAATGCTGTTTTGAATACTTTAAGGGGTTTAGTTTCTTATATTGAGTAATTTATGGGGGTATATAACATACAGGCCCCTTAAAACCACATCAGAACTGGACTGATCTTTAAAAATATAAACGCTGCAAATTTTCTTCTAAATGTGAAAAACTACTACTAAATGTCTAAGCCCCCTAATGTCGTAAAAAAAATAAAAATACATTTAAAAAATGATGCCAACCTACAGTAGACAATTTGTCTTACATGCAGAATTTTTTTGGAAGTTTGAAAATTGCAAATTTTTTAAATTTTTCACAATATTTTAATATTTTTCACAAATAAACTAGGATTGTATGTACCAAAATTTCTTACTAACTTAAAACACAGTGTGTCACAAGAAAATATTCTCTGAATCACATGGATAGGTAAAAGTGTCAAAATGTTCTCACATAAAATGACACATGTCAGATATCAAAAATGGGGCTCTTTCAGGAAGGTCAAAACTAGCTGTGAACTCTTTAAAGAGTACCTATCACCTCCACACAAACACACAGAAATTGACAATAGATGAAATTATAAGACTTTTCTCAAATATTTGTCATTAGCAAATCAGAGGATTTACCTCAGTGTTACAGGGGAACAGGTTTTACTTTCTCTTTGTAACTCAGGAGATCCTTATCTAGAAAGAATTATTCTTTGGAATATATCAACTGTGCAGGGGGAGCTGAGAGCATAGCTGCTTGTACATGTTTATTTGAGTCTCTCACTACATACAGCACAGCAGGCACAGCACACTGAGGATATAGTGTGACAGAGTTTTCCTGTTGCTTTAGCCTCATCCTCCATAGCATAGATTTTCCTAATGAAACATATTTGAGAAAATGTTTGCATTTTAGTCTCCTGTTACTTCATGAGGTTTCTCTGGAGGTGATATGTCCTCTTTAATGGGTTAAAAGGATGTTATAACGCAGGCAAAATTATATCAAATAGAATTTATCCCTGAAATATGGTGTCATTCCCCACATTATCTAATGCAAGCAAACTATGTTCTATTACAGGGATGTCAAACTTATTTTCACCAAAGGCCACAACAGTATTATCGTTGCCCTCAAAAGGCCAATGGAGGGTGACTAAGTTGCCTAGATAGGGCTGTCGGAGATATGCCACCGCCTTTGAGCTAATGAGCAGAGTCATGTGAGGGTTCACGCTGGAGCTCCAAGATTGTGCAAGCAACCTGGGACTGCCGAATCTGCCAAGTACTGGATGTGTCCTCCGTTGAAAATGGAGAGATGATCTTTCTGCATCAGGCCAACTACTTGCTGTGTCTCAGCCATCAAGGGGACATATAAAATGAAATGGTGGGCCAGATTCGGCCTATAGGCCTTGAATTTGACATACATATTCTATTTTTTTACCAGTCTCATCAAGTCTGTTTGGATACTAATAACTGGTTAATTTTTTTTATTACTGTTTTTTCCTTTTTATTTTGGCAGCAATTACTCTTTCACTTTTCCATTGGCCATGTAAAGCTGGGTTTATGAAGTTGGTTGAGTGTATGTATGTTTGAGTGCCTATAGTCAATAAATTATTGTGCAGGATGTGTAATTTTTTGTGACATGAATATTAATTTTCATTATTGGGTTATTCTTATTTCTTTACACCACTCACAATCCACAGTGAATAAGCTATTAAATACATTTTTCAGGTTATCATTGTATTATTACCACATACGTGAAAGACAATGGAACGCTAATGAGTGCTTACCACAAACTCTCACCACTGCTTATTTATAATACCTCTTTAGCTTTTCTTTTTTTTTCATACAGAAATCGGTGATCTCACATTTGGAGGCACTTTGAAGGAAATTCCAAGCAGGTTTAGACACCTGAAATGCAATTTTATACTTTACTAAGGAACCAGAAAATATGGCTTTGGTATGTAGGTTGTTTATGCGAATATGAAAACATACCAGATGTTAAAGTATTAAGATGCCTTGACAGCTCGAGGATGTATGACTCAATGACTGATACTAGAAAGCCAGCCTGTATCAACGTGAATTAGATACAGGAGATTCAGACTCTTGGAACAGATTTCGACTGTGGAGCAGATGTTCCATGTCAGCAGGTGCTTTTACAAGTGTACAAAGGCACATCCAAAGTGGAGGGTGAATGTTCTAACACTAGTATAGAAATGGCAAATACAGTCAGAACAGCCTGACAAAAGGGACCAAAGCTAGTTTGGTCTCAACTCATCTACTGTGTTTTTTTGTTTTTTTTTATAAAGGCCTAAGAAAATAGAGATAAAGCAGTGCCACAACTCATTTCTTTCCTTTTTTAATTCTTAAAGTGACTGTCTCACCATGCTGTAAAGGGTATACAAAAGAGAGGTGGCGCTCTTCTGTGAAAGTACGTCCAATACAATAAGCAATATATAAAATACAATAGAGAGTGCTCACCTGATGATGTTGTGCGATTATGGTAGAGGCACAACACTCATGATGACATGGGTGGCTCAATCCGAGCCTCGGAAACAGCGGTCGCGTAGTCCTAATCCTCTGGAGCCAAAAAAGACGACAGACAACTATGGAAAATAGCAACAAAAACCAAGGGACCGGGCGCTCCTTTCTTGGTAATAATCCTCGTAGAGATAGACGTAGGATAAAAATATAAATTTTATTCCATTAAAATATTAAGGTATGAGCGCCAATATTGCAGAGTAACGTGCATAACGCGTTTCGTGTCTGTACCACACTTCCTCAGATGCTTCTATGTTACATAAAAAACAAAAAAACTTTTGTTTTTTATGTAATATAGAAGCATCTGAGGAAGTGCCGTGCTATTTTCCATTGTCTCACCATGCTGTTTCACAGAGCCACAGCCAGCCTAGACTCACATTTCTTGATTAGGCTGTGGGTTTGGCATATTAGCTCTGCTATTTCTAGCTAATCCTGTTACAGTGACATGATTGCTGGAGGTTTGTAATTTGTATTAACACAGAAAAATGCCAGGTTATGCACATGGGGAGGAAAAATCCATTACATGATTAAATGTTAAATGGAAAAACACTGGGAAAAAGTGACATGGAGAAGGACTTGGGAATCCTGGTGGACAGTAAACTTAATTGTAGCAGCAAGTGTCAGGCAGCAGCTGCCAAGGCAAATAGAATCATGGGGTGTGTTAAAAGGGGCATAGATGCACATGGTGAGAACATCATTCTACCATTATACAAGTCACTGGTTAGACTACACATGGAATATTGTGTACAGTTTTGGGCACCAGTGCACAGGAAAGACATTGTAGAGAACAGGTTCAAGGCCGAGAAACAAAAATAATAAGAGGACTAAGTGGACTGCAATACCCAGAAAGATTAGCAAGATTGGGGTTATTTAGTTTAGAGAAAAGACGTCCTCGAGGGGTGGGTGGGGGGAACATAATAAATATGTTTAAGTATATTAAAGGGGTTTTATCGTTTCAAGTGTTTGTGCTCTTCAGCTAATTCTATGGCATGTCTCTCTTCACTGAAGAGCTGTGACATCATCATTCTGTATGAAGCAGGAGAAGTAGAAGGTTGTCATTAGAGGAGAGCTATGCAGCCTCCTGCATGCTTCTTATGTCTCTGCAGATCCTTCATCTCCAGGCTCCACAAGCTCCTTGCTGTGCTATAACTAGTTATACACACAGCCTGAACTGATGAACACATGTAAGGAATGCACACTGTCCTCCCCTCTTCCTCCTCTGTTATCAGGCAGGAGATTGTGTGACTATGTTACATGGAGGGAACACAGGACATAAGACAGTGTTATATGAGGGAATCTATGAGTTAAACAGTCAGAATTAGTCAGATCATTCACCTTAGAGCTGGGAGATGAGTATACAGCCAGCAGCCCTCTCACATAGCTGGTTTTACTTTCGGTTTTAACAGCTCAGAGGGGAGTAAACACAGAGTGTGCAGGCAGCCAATCACAGCGCAGGTGGCATGTCCAGGGTGTTTCCGGTCTGGGGGTGTTTCCCAACAGGTTGAATGAAATGTCAGTCAGCCAATCACAGTGCAGGGGGCGTGTCCAGGGGCAGAATCCAACTGGTGGCATATCCCAACAGGCTGAATGAAATGTCAGCCTGCCAATCACAGAAAAGGGGGCGTGTCCCGAATAGGAGGTGCAAAAAATAGCTATTGATGCACAGTAAAGCTCATATCTACTAGACTAAGTGACTGCGGTAATGTAAATCAAGTACAAAAATGTCCCCATAATCTGAGATATGATCTTTGTGGCGAGAAAACCCCTTTAAAGGTCAATATAGAGATCTCTCCCAAGATCTATTTATACCCAGGACTGTATCCAGAACAAGGGGGCATCCACTACATCTTGAGGAAAGAGAGTTTCTACATTAGCATAGAAAGGGATTCTTTATTGTTAGAGCAGTGAGACTGTGGAACTCTCTGCCAGAGGAACTTGTCATGGGGAATTCAGTAACCGTTCAAAAATGGTTTGGATGCATTTCTAGAGAGTAATAATAAAACAAGTTATAGTGACTAGGATTCTGGAGATGTATTCTGATTGCCAGATTGGAGTTGGAAAGGAATTTTTACCCTAAAATGAGGACAATTGGCTTCTACCTCATGAGGGTTTTTGCCTTCCTCTGGATCAACACTTTAACAAGATAGGCTGAACTGGATTGACGTCTGTCTTTTTTTGGTCTTACAAAGTATGTAACTATGTAACTATTACACAAGACTCTAGGGGTTAAAACTTGTCATTGACTTAGAAATCAAGTTTCTGTGCTAGAGATTCAGCAGAGTGACTCACCATGGTTGGACAGCAGGTTGTGGAGAAATCAAATAAGAGAGAAAGCAGAGAGAGGTGGTCGGTAACCAAGAGAAACTTGTGTACACTAGCAGTAGATAAAATCATCTTTATCTAATAAACAAAGCAAAATCAGAACAGCAATGTATTTGGTAACAATCCTCATTTTCCCTTCTCTATATGTTAAAACTAATTACTGTGATAAGAAAACCCCTTTAAGACATCTATACTCATTTGACTTTGTTTCTTACCATATGTATTAAGTTGTCTGCAGAATGAATAGAGGCAAAACCTTTATTGTCATGTGACTGAATAAACATTCTTAAATGGGTTGTTTCACCATGCTGTTTCAGAGCTAAAAAGCAGATTCAGATACATGCATGCTGTCTCATCCTAGTCAGGCTATGGCTGCTTCTATGGCAGTGTTTCACAGCATTTGCAGCTCTTCTAATAGCACTAACATGAGAGGAGATGTTATCTATAAGTACAGAGCTCAAAGTAAACAAAGAAAGGAAACTAATTACTTATTTGAGATAACAAACTCTGCTCTCAAGCTGCAAGCAGCTTGGCCTGTCTTCATCCTTGCTATCAGATAAGACAGAGCAGAGGGAGAAGGGGAGAGCAGGACGGTAAGCTAGAGAAACCTGTGTGCACTCAGAGCTGATAACATCTATCTTATCTCTTCGACAAAGCCAAAAAACCAATATTTTTGGAAAATACCTTCAATTGCCAATCATCTTGACAATTAACTACATGTTTAAAGCTAATCTTTGGAGTGAGACAACCCCTTAAAAGAGAACATGTGACATCTCCTGATATGTCTGTTTTAGTAAATTATTGTGTTCCCTGTTAAATAATTCTGGAACATCTTCTCCTATACCTCTGTGTTGTGCTGCTCTTCTGTTATTCCTTCTAGAAATGCATAACCGAGCCAGTCAGTTGTTTGTTACTAACTTTGTTTTCAACAGTCAGCACTGATTGGGCGATGTTAGACTCTACAGGAACCCCCCCCCCCCCCCCCCTTCATTTAGTACTGAAAGATTGGAAATTAATTTCTAGAAAGAATAACGGAGAAAAGACACATTGTGGAGATTTAAGAGAATATGCGCTCAAATTGCTTTTTTTTAATGGGAACAGCAGTATATACTAAAATAGATATTTCAATGGTAAACTTTAAAGTGGAGTTCCTATCTCACACATTTAATGCACAAGGCATAACATAAATGTGTGTTAGGTGCAAGAGCAACAACTATAACTATACTAGAGGTCCTCTGAACTTCAGTCCTCCTTCCTGTCACTGTCACTATGAACTATAGGAGGTAATCACACATGTGTGGTTTACTTCTTTGACATTTATGGGATTTTAGAACATAGTTGAGAAAGTGTGTTTCCCTTACCTGTAGAAGAGATGGCTCTAGGATGCACTAAGTGAAGCAGAAGATACTGTTATGCTGTGGGCAATGTTCTGCTGGAAAACTTTAGGTCCTGGCATTTATGTGGTTGTTAGTTTGACACAAGTTACCTAAACATTGTTGCAGACCAAGTAGACCACTTCATGGCAATGATATTCATAATCTAAGTGGCCTCGGTAGCTTCAGTACTTCAATAGTGCTTCACTAGTAGTAGTAGCTTCAGTTGGATAAAGCTCCCTTCCACAAAATTGTGCAGGAATGGTTTGAGGAGTGTGACAAAGAGTTCAAGGTGTTGATTTAGTCACCAAATCCCATAGATCTTTATCTGATTGAGCATCTGTTGGTTGTGCTGGAAAAAAATAAGTCTATGGAGGCCCATCTAACAGCTTACGGGAATTAAAAGATCTGCTGCTAATGGTGTGGTTCCAGGTACCACAGGACCTTTCAGAGGTCTTGTGGAGTCCATTCCATGTGGAATCCATGCAAAGGTGTAACTTGAAGCTCCTGAGGACTGATACAAAGAATGAAATAGGGCCCCCCAGTTACCATGTGTCTTTACAATACTGGAGTCTTCTTATGTGGCAGAAGGGCTTTTGAAGAAATTAGAATGTGTTTCACAGATTGTGCACTCCTTTACCTTAAAGGGGGTTTCTCACCACACTGTTTCACTGAGTCACAAGGAGTTTTACTCTGTCTACTCAGGCTGTAAGTAGCTGAACCATTAGGGTGCATTCCCACTGCACAGGACAAATACTGGTATTTGTCCTGTTTTGTGGCCGTCCCCCCGTCCGCAGGGGGGACGGCTTTTCTCGGCGATGAACGGAGAAAAGCCCTCCCCCCTTCACATTGAGAAGCACAGATTCTGTACGGAAACCGGATGGAAGATTGTGCTTCTACAATGTTCTGTGGCCAGACCGCCGGCGGCAAAACCGCTGGATGGAAAACCTGTGTAGTGGGGACTGCTGCACGGGTTTTTCATAGAGCACCATTGTGCTCATTTTCGGTCCGTTTTTCAGGCGGTCTGAAAAACCAGCCAAAATACCCTTGCCTTGGGGACATGCCCTTACCCTGACAAATGCAGGAGATATCATCTCTTCAGTAAACACAAGGTACATCTGATGTGAGGACTGAAAACAATGGCTTATCTGTAATCTTGTTAGAGATAATTGGTTTGCTCCAGAGCTCAGTCCATCCCTGAGGTGATGTCGCTCCTTGCTCTAATCTGATAACAGAGTTATGGTCAGGAAACCAAGGAACCATAGAAACCTGTGTGCACTAAGATCACATAAAATGGCTCTTATCTCATGACTAGAGTAAAATCTTTTGACCAATGTATTTAGAAAAAGTCTTCATTTAACTATCCCTTCATGTTGAAAGCTAATCTTAGTAGTGAGAGAACCCGTTTGATGAAACACAAATCAGTTATAGCAGTTCCAAGGTAGTGGAATAACATTTTTGGTTGGAGTTCCATTTTATTCCATACCAGATCTCAGTACCAGATTGTCTACATCTGAATATAAAATCATCTGCAACATGTGTATGTACACAGTAAGGCAAACAGAGCTGTACCTGCTGAAGTATCTTATCTCTTTGAGACTGCTAATCCGTTTTAAAAACAAACCTTTTAATCCTTGCCATAGTATATGTCCTCTTAGCCCTTGTGCTTCTGAAGCAGTTAATTTGTTTATGGGTAAATTTCTGGCTCTTTTATGTGACATTCCAGACCACCTGAATCACTTCAAGAACACACCTGTCAACGTGACTCACCAAGCACCCTTCTGGATCTGCCACAGACACTTCTTCAAACAAGATCTCAATCCATCTGTCTTAACACTGATGCCATCTTGTCAGAAAAGAACATTGTGTCTCTTATAAACTCTCTTTTTTCCTTCCACATTGTTGCCTTTTCAAGCTAATAGCTTTTTTTATTTATATGTATCTCACCAGCTAAGAAATGTATGTTGCTGACTGATAGAGGTGTAATAAGAAACCAAGTCATCGAATGGGAATGGTTATTAAACTACATCTGAAGAATACACTGAGGGTAAAGTGGTTGATTTCACCAACAAGCAAGTCTTCCTCTTCACATCTCCTGATTTAATAGGTTGCAAGAAAATCTTCTGATCTTTCAAATTCTTGAGATATTTGAATCCAAACCTACTTGTTGTAATATATTCTAACCTAATACTGATTGTGTGTGTGTGTGTGTGTGTGTGTGTGTGTGTGTGTGTGTGTGTGTGTGATGTATACACAATATCTTTTTTATTAAAGGAGTTGTCTCATTACAAGCTTTCAGCCTAATCAGTATGCCTGGAAGTTGAATTGAGGGGCGTGCTTCTTGTCTGCCTCTTCTCCTCCCTCTTCCCCCCTCCTCTCAGCACACAGACAGCTCTCCTCCATAACTTCTATACAGCAGGGGGAAGGCAAGGGGGTTTGCTGCCAGGGTTAACCCTGTGTGTGCCTGCCTAGGTCTGCTGCAGACTGCTAAATCAGCTGTATTAGGGCTGATCTATGAGTTTGGAGAGGTCTGTGAAGCTGTGTATTCTAATAGCAGAGCAGGGGGATGTAAGTGTTCCTATACCCCCTGCTCAGCATACAAATCTGCACATCTCCAGCAACAACAAATCCTGTCAGAACAGACACAGGGCAGCTGTGAAGTGTTACTATACTCAGGATGTGTCACTAATACAGCAGAGCATGAAGAGTTCACATGCCCCCTGATCTGTTCTAATCGTATAGTCACAGCTCCACAGACACATCATGATTATAGTAACACACAGGGTCACTGCTGTCAGCCTCACCTCTGCTCTCCTCAATCTGTGTAGAGAACAGGAGGAAGCAGGCACCCACAGGGTTAATCCAGGCAGCACAGACACAGAAGCCAGAGCCCTCCCCCTCCCTCCACTACAGAAGCATTCTGTGCATTAGGGGCTCTCTGCTCTGACCTGTATTCTGAAGGTGATGAGTCATCAGATCTGACAGCCAGTGAGATAAAGATCAACAGGTCAGCTGCTATGGAGATTTGAGAAGCTGATGTACTACTACTAACAGGGATAGCTCAAAATCAGTAGGACATTTGTAATGAACATATATTGCAAAGCTGCTTGTTTTTTTAAAGATCTTTTAATTAAAACCAAATCATTGTAGTGAGACAACACCTTTAAATATTTATTTTTATTTATTTTTTTCTATACTTTTTTGTTTTTTACTTTTTTTTAAATCCCACTAAGGGATAAATATTGTAAAATTTTTTTTTACACTTAGTAATGCATTAGCATATTCATATATGCTAATGCATTACAATCTGTGTCAGTTTGACACAGGCAGCAGTCAGGGCAGCACACAGTGTGTCCTGACTGCAGGCTTGTTATACAGACAGCCCCGGGGCTACTCTAGGTCCCCGGGACTGACTATATAGATGTTCCCAGGGCTCCACTGGGTCACCGGGAGTTCCGATCACCTGATGGAGCAGGGAAATGTCCTTTGATTATGTCACGGTCACGAACCATAGCAATCAAAGGGCTAATTGCTGGTGCTCAGAGGTTTCCTCCACTTCCTGACGCTTACAAAGACTGCTCTATGAACAGGGCTGTTAAGTACACCTCAGTTCCTAATGTAGTTGTGGCGCTGGGAGATGCAAAACTCCTCTCTCTGCAGCAACATCTTTTGACGTCGCTGCAGAAGACTGTCCGGCAACGCCCTCCGTCATGGTGGGCAGTCATTAAGGGGTTAATAGCTGTTTTAAAGTCATTTGCAGTCTTCCCAGGATAGAAAAAATATTCTCTTATCTCTCACTTTTTTGCTTTCATGTGTTATATTTGGTGCTGCTGCTAACCTATGTTCCTGAGGGCAAGTTTCCTTCCCCCTCTGGCGGCATCATCCCATCTTAGGCCCCACTTACATTATGAAGTTACATCATTTGTACTCCCTATTCCTAGCATCCTCCAGAACGTGCACATTGCTATATACTGACATCACCATGAGGGACTACACTGCATAAGCAATTATGATAATTCTTCACTGAATCTTATTTTAACATGGTAAACAGTTTTATTTTCTAACTCAAAAATCCTGTGCTAATGAATTCCACCCAAGGGAAGACAATCAGCATGTATGGGTCTAATCTGCAAGGATGGATTCATAACCAAATCAATTGAGAGTACTTTTACATGGATGAGTGAAAATGACACAAAAACCTTCACAAGACCACAATGCTGCCAGCTCGTGTTTTTCCAGCAATGGTTGCAGGGTATTTGTTCTCCGATGTTTCTCACTTCACATGCCAACATCCGTCCATACGATAAAGCAGAAAATGTGACTCATCAGAGAGGGCTTTACTTTGCAAATCAGGTGAAGAGCACTTCTGAGGCTCCCATGAAAATCAAAGCCTTTTCTGCCAATGCAACATCATTAGCACAGGTGCAATGACCATTCATCTGATTTGGAGCCCCATACACAGAAAGGTCACTAAACCGTTATTTTATACACACGTCTGGTAGTTCCCTGGTTCATTTTGGAGGTGAGCTGCTCCATTGTAGTGTGTTGGTCCACCATTGCGCATCTTTGTATCAGTCACCTCTCACATTATTGGCACATGGTGTTCTGCAGTTTCTATGTTGCTGATTCATAATGCTGCCATTTGTCCACTCATGATACATTTACACCACAGCAGCACGAGAACAGTTCACAAACTTCCAACCTTCCAAAAGTCAGTAGTCATCCCTTCTGCAAACTCTGATAGATCCCCACTTTTACCCCAGTAACGAGGGCTATGTGTGCAGACAGCCTATCACGCACCTTATATACCTACCAAGCGAGCTCACCACACACACTTCCTTCATGAACTACATTCTGCCAACGTCAAAAGTAGGAAGTGGTCATAATAATGTGCTTCCTCTGTGTATTTTCACCTGTGCCTGCCTTCAAATCTTGAACAAGATACTTTCCTGTCAAAAACCACAAAAGCAATAAAAAGCGCACTACAAACAGGAGAAGGTTCTTGACAAGTAGCAGCCAAGGGATTGCGAAAATAATATTTTTATTGTTGCTCTGCTCTGTCACAGAAGTAGAACTATGAAAAATATTGGCAATGCCGTATCCCTTATGTGCCGGATACCAGAGTTGCCCAGTGGACTCCATTGATTATAAATCCATTGGGTTTTTATGATGTTATGTTATTGGACAAAATAGCACTGACTTGTGATGGGGGATTTTTTTTAGGATTTTTGACTGAATCTGCAGTGGAGGCTTGTAACAGACCTTCCGATATAGTTGTGAACCCAGCCTTAGTCATATCTGTGTATCTGTGGGAATTTGGTAGCTCATGCAGTGTGTAAATATTGTGCATGTCATTTCCAGATTGCTTTACTGGTCGCAGTTTAAAGGGAACCTGTCACTTGCTTCATTCTTCCCTCTCTGAGAGCTGCATACTGCAGTGACATTTTTCTTAAAGAGGTTTTCTCGCTACGAAGATCATAGTTGAAAATGAGGGGACCAAAAATCTAAGCATGTCCGTACTTGGTTCCAATAAGCAAAGTGTGAGGTGAGAGATTTCACTGACAGCAAGCAGTGGTAGGTGCGACGTATGCATGCGGGGTGAGAGATTTCACTGACAGCAAGCAGTGGTAGGTGCAACGTATGCATGCGAGGTGAGAGATTTCACTGACAGCTAGCAGTGGTAGGTGCAACGTATGGGTGCAGGGTGAGAGATTTCACTGACAGCAAGCAGTGGTGGGTGCAACGTATGCGTGCGAGGTGAGAGATTTCATTGACAGCAAGCAGTGTTAGGTGCAACATATGGGTGCAGGGTGAGAGATTTCACTGACAGCAAGCAGTGGTAGGTGCAACGTATGCGTATGGGGTGAGAGATTTCACTGACAGCAAGCAGTGGTAGATTCTACGTAAGCTTGCGAGGTGAGAGATTTCACTGACAGCAAGCAGTGGTAGGTGCGACCTATGCGTGCGGGGTGAGATTTTTCACTGACAGCAATCAGTGGTAGTTGCGACGTATGCGTGCAGGGTGAGATTTTTCACTGACAGCAATCAGTGGTAGTTGCGACGTATGCATGCGGGGTGAGATTTTTCACTGACAGCAATCAGTGGTAGTTGTGACATATGCGTGCGGGGTGAGATTTTTCACTGACAGCAAACAGTGGTAGGTGTGACGTATGCGTGTGGGGTGAGATTTTTAACTGACAGCAATCAGTGGTAGGTACGACATATGCATGCGGGGTGAGATTTTTCACTGACAGCAATCAGTGGTAGGTGCAACATATTAGTGCGGGGTGAGATTTTTCACTGACAGCGGTCAGAGGTCCTGCAGTAGAGAGAGATCATGTTCAGTCCCATGTAAACACAAACAGATAGAGTGTATAGTTTTGTTCTGCAGATCTGTAGAGGTCAGAGTTGTAATAATCTGCAGGATATGGCACTGTGTGTGACAGATAGAGAAAAAAAATCACCCATCTTTCCGAGAGTCCTGAATGTCAAATGCCCATTCTAATTACAAAGTATGTAGAGAGAGAGAGAGAGAGAGAGAAGGGGGAAAAGAGAGAGAGAGAGAGAGCAAGAAATGTAGCTATACACTATGGTGTTACACTTAGCTTTTCACTTCCAACGACAGCTGAGAACCTTTCCCTTTCCCCGGCTCACACAGAATGAATTCTCACGTGCACACTTTGGGGTGTCTGCAGAGAGAGAAGATACGTCTTGCTGGGAGGAGAAACACGCCTCTCCATTTCACAAGCTCTGCTTGACAACCAGTATAAACGGCTGCCAAATGATGAAACGAGAATACCCCTTTAATGTTAACAGTATCTGTTATGTACTGTATGAATGTTCTCTAATATGGCTTGATGAGCACTTTATTTATTGCAGCATGCTACGAGTGTTGAGAGCCAGGTATGGTGCATTGATAAGCTGTCGGCTTCCCGTACTCCTGCTGCTGATTCACAGATAAAGGGAGTTAGAGGAAGAAAGAGGGAGTTGACAGCTCCTAATACATTAGACTTTTCACTTACAGCAAACTGCAACAAATAACATGTACAGCAAGTTTGGTCAAACTACAGTATATTCATACATGACAAATAAATGCAGAACGAAGGAAGCATGAAATACACTACAATGAAAAAGTTTTCTGTAGTTGGAATAATGATAATCAAATGCCTGCGATTAGAGAGAGTCTTATTGGCTCCAAATGCATTCTGCCACAGGAACATGACCCCAGATCTACAGCCAATGTCATTAAAGGGGTATTCCCATTTCATTGATTAGCTCTAAACATGTAGGCAAAGGTAAATGAATACTATTACTAAATACTGTATATTGCTGTACATTTTGCTTCTCTTCAGAGTTAGGAACAGATATTATTTCCTGTGTTTGCTCATAAGTCTCTCTAGTTACCAGTCACCTCTCTCTTCTTTAAGGCAAGAGCAGTGGTTGGGTTGATGGCTCACTCCCTGCTTTGTTCCTTATGGTCTCCGTTAGTAATGTGTTTGCATTACTTACTGACAAGCTTTAACCCTCTGAAGTCTTGTGCACTACAATTTACAAACTTCCTGCAGTCATGTCACTGTAAGGCTATGTCTACACTGCATAACTTTCCAATCGTATTTTCGGCGCTTTTAGGATTTTAAAAGTGCCGAAAATTGATCATTCGGGCAGCCCCATAGACTACAATAGAAAAGACGAGCTGTAGTCTCCATAGCTCGTCTTTTCTACGATCATCTTTCGGCGCTATCGTATCATACAACATGTTGTATAATACGCCGGTGTATTTTCTCTGCCTCTGCCCATACAAGTCAATTGCATGGGCGATGTCAAAACCGAGAAGCGACTGTGTTTTTTGCGCAAAACGTGACAAAAATTATGGTCATGCATGGGAAAAAAAATTGGCCACTTTCGGTGAGATTTTTCACTGACAGCAATCAGTGGTAGGTGCGACATATGCGTGCGTGGTGAGATTTTTCACTGACAGCAATCAGAGGTCCTGCAGCAGAGAGATCATGTGCAGTCTCATGTAAAAAGATAAAGCATATAGTTTTGTTCTGCAGATCTGTAGAGGTCAGAGGTTTAATAATCTGCAGGATATATCACTGTGTGTGAGAGACAGAGAAAAAAAATCACCCATCTTTCCCAGAGTCCTGAATGTCAAATGCCCATTATAATTACAAAATATGTAGAGAGAGAGCGAGAAATGTAGATATACACAATGGAGTTACACTTAGCTTTTCACTTCCAACGACAGCTGAGAACCTTTCCCTTTCCCCGACTCACACAGAGCCTAACAGGATCAGCTAGGAACAACGGAGCTGATATGTCAATCACTGCTATAGAACGACCCACAGCCTAACTAGGAAATGTGAATATGAAGCTGTCTGTGGCTCTGTGAAACAGTATGGCAACTCCACCTCTTTAAGAACTATCTTTAGCATAAACTCAGAGTCCTGGGTCATGAGGTCAGAGCCCTGACCTCAACATCATCCAGTCTGTCTATGATAAGAAGAGTCATAAGGATATAAGAAAGCTACATCCACAGAAGATCTGTGGTTACTTCTCCAAGATGTTTAAAACAACCTCCCTGCCTAATTCCTTCGAAAACTGTGTATAGGAGTACCTAGAAGAACTGATGCAGTTTTGAAGGAAAAGTGTGGTCACTGAATATTGATTTGATTTGGATTTGTCTTTTGTTCATTCACTTTACATTTTGTTAATTAGTAATATAAAGTAATTACATTACAATCTTTGAAAACATTTACACTGTTATGCAATTTTTATCAACATGGATTCTAAATCTATGTCATGCAAAAAAAAAACTTTCACTTTTTCTTCAGGTATTCAGCATGGAAACACAATGGGTGCCAAAACCCAGGGGATAATCAATCTCCTAAAATGTGGTGAAAGGGCGCGTTCACACGGCACAGGACAAATACCGGCTGGTTTGCCGGCCGATATTTGTCCTGTTTGCGGCCGTCCCCACGGCCGCGCGGGGGGGGGGGGGGGGCGGCTTTTCTCCGCGATGCGCGGAGAAGAGCCCTCCCCCCCTCCCATTGAGCAGCACATCTTCCGTCTGGAAACCGGACGGAAGATTGTGCATGTTCAATGTTTTGCCGCCGGACCGCCGGCGACAAAACCGCCAGGCGGAAAACCTGGCAGGGGGGGACGCTGCCGGGTTTTCCAAAAGGCCCCATTGTTTTTTCATTTTCGCGGGTTTTTTCGGGCGGTCGAAAAACCCGCCAAACGGCTGAAAAACCCGGCCGAAAACCCGTGCCATGTGAACTGGCCAAAGAAAAAAGGTGAGATACTGTATGAGTCGAACCTGGTTTTTTGTAACATATGAAAAATACGCTGTGTGAATCTAGTCTTAAAGTCGGTGACAGGGCGAATCCACTTGCGTGACAGCTGGACAAAAAAAAATTTGAGAAAGAGCATGATGGAAAAAAGGTTCATGGTTTGCTTTTAAAAAGCTGAGGCACCTGAAACCCCAAAAAACACAAAAAACCCCATAAAAAGTATGGTGGTATCAAAGAAGCCCCCATAGCACATTCACAGGCCAGGGGGAAAGGCACATGAAAAGGGGAGTTTGGCAGAGCAGATGGAGACAGATTACTTGTTTGAAAGGGTTAAGAATAACAGGAGGGGTTGAAGAGGAGTGTGACTGTAAGAGTCTTTAATAGGAGGTAATATACCAATGAAGATATGATGGCACAAAATGATGCAGTAGATAAAATTAAATTTTTATTAAAGAGTATTTAAATTTTAAATCAGCGATAACAAAAAGTCAGAAGTCCAACCTTAAATTTTGGTTTTTAAAAAAAATACCAAACCAAATGGGAAACTTACAAAAATAGCAATAATTGATATTTAAAAAATATAAAATATGTGTGTACATATATAGCAAGCAATGCAGAAAAAGGTATAACAAGGGTACTATTTTATTAAGTGATAAATGATGATTAATACAAATATCACAAAGTACGTATATAAATGATATGTACTGAATAGCTATAAATACAAAAAATATAATACATACCAACCCATAATCCCAGTAAGTATGCCCAAGAAAAGGAGGTACGCCAACTGGGATAGAGCACTCTGACGTTTTACCATTTCTTTCTCAAGGAGGACCCAAGAAGTAGGAGAATGAGATCCCTTTCCATCCTTATCCCAAGGATAAGATGTTCCTCCCCCCCCACACACACACACCTAATCCTCCTGCTGTAATTTCTTGAATGTTGTCACAGTGGTGGTAGAATGAGGAGTCCTTGAAGGTAAGTAGAAAGGAGTATGTAAGGGTTTAATTTGAACAATCCATCGACATGGTTTGGTTATTGGGGAAAGGTGAAGGTACTCGGCCCATTGCACCAATATCAGACCTCTGATTAGGTTTAACATGGCTGTGGGCTTGGCCAGATAATGATAAAAAGAAGGCTGCTATAGTATGAGCTCCTCTGATGCTGGTAACTGTTAAATAGTGCTGGGTACATTTTTAAATGTTAAAGTTATTTATTATATTTATTTACCCTGTTTCCCCGAAAATAAGACCTAGTGCATTTTTAGTTATGAAATTCAGAGTTTGGCTGCTTATGTTAATGTTTGTGATGAAATCACTACAGTATATTAATACATGTAGATGTTTATTTCAACAATAAATGTGAATTATTGTTCATAGAAAAAAAATCCCCTAAAAATAAGTGTTAGCTCGTCTTTAGGAGCAAAAATGAATATGACACTGTCTTATTTTCGGGGAAACGGTATTATCTTGGTCAGGGGCGTTGCTAGGGTCTTAAAACATTCGGGGCACGGGCCCTTTGTTAGCGGTGAGTGTAAGGAACAGCCGCTGTCCGCTATGCATAGAGTGGGCTCAGCGTGTGAGCCCGCTTTATACATCCTTCATGCCATTTAGATGTTCAGGGACATCCATATGCATGAAGGGGATAATTAAACCCCGCCGCTAGCTTCCAGCAGCAGAGACTCTGCTCTTGACTCCCTTGCTGATGGTCTCCGACCACATACCCCATCCTCCCAGCCCATGGCCTACAGCATTGTCCAGGGCCGGACTGGGAATAAAAATCAGCCCTGGCACTAAGCCCCCAGCAGCCCACATACAATATCCACTTAAAAAATGCCCCTTGTTCTCGCACCTCGCCACTGTCTAAAATAAACTACACTATAAAGCTGCTTTCACACGGAGCGTTTTTGGTGCATTTTTGATGGCTTTTCGGTGCGGTTTTTTTGCAGAAAGGGAGAGCAGTTAATGCTGAACATTTCCCACAAAAAACGGTCAAAAAAAGCCCAAAACCGCTCTGTGGAGACCCCCCCACAAAAAAAGAGAGGAAAAAAAGGGGGCAGAGAAACCCCTCATCACAGTAGGTGTGCACTTTCTTTACAATCAGGGACAAGCCCACACTTAAACTTTTAAAAAGCCAAAACCCCCAAAAAACCCCACAACCCCACCAATCCATCCCCAGAACAGGTCACCCTCACATGACACGCACTGATCACCAAAAAGAAAAAACCATGACAGGAGATCAAGGGAAGTCTCTCTGTGGAGTTGTTTCTTTCCTTTTTCTTTTTCGGCCCCAAAACTCATGATGTCTTCCTGATGATCGTTCCCTTCATTTCTCTCTCTGTTGGTAACAGCATGAATTTTTCTTTAAGGGTCAACTCGTCCCTGTAGAATTACAACAAAAATTTAGATCCTCTTTTTCCACACTTTCCTATCAATTCCCAAACAGGGTTTTGTTTAGACCCCAAAAAATTTGAAATTAAAAATGTCAGATAAGTGGTGTAAATAGGGAGCCCCTTAGGCAGCAGGGGCCGTATGTAGGGAGGGCAGGGCCCTATGCAGTAGGAGGGCCCTATTGCAGGAGGCGGGGCAGTATAAGGTAGGCAAAGGGGAAGTATACAGGGGGACAGTATACGGAGAAGGGCCCCGTAACAGGAGACAGGGCCAGTATCAGGGAACAGAGCCCCTTTTAAAGGGAGACGGGGCAGATTAGGCAGGCAGGACGGATAGGCAGAGGGGCAGTGTATAGGTAGGGAGGGGTATTTAAAGGCGCCAAGGGAGTTTATAGGTAGGAGTGCTATTAAGGGAGCCAGGGGAGGATATAGGCAGCCAGGCAGGGATCTTTTAGCCCGGGGGAGGGTTAGGTAGCCAGGGGAGGGCATCATTACCGGGGAGGGTATAGGTATCCGGGCAGGGGATCAATGCCAGGGGAGGGGAAAAGGGACAAAGGGCAGGGGTCATTAGCCAGGTAGGGTAAGGTAGCCAGGGGAGGGTATGGTACCAGGGCCGGGGATCATATAGCCAGGCGGGTATCAGTAGCCAGG
>JAODAL010057958.1:0-22374 GCA_025379985.1 Phyllomedusa bahiana | reverse complement strand
AAAAGTCAAAAAACGTAACTGATGTTTTCGTACGATACACGGTATTTTTGGCAACAAACAACCTGTGCTGACTACAAGATTGCTGTATTGTAATTTAACTGCAAGGTGGATATATCAACAGTCACAGGTGTAATGTGGTAAAATTGAAAATGAACACCCTATCTGAAATGTATACTGATAATAAAAGTGGAGTTTTGCATCTAACAAAGAGACCTGCAGTTACTAGAAATGATGTGTATCCATTATAAGTTCAGGCTGCCCAATATCCAGGAAATATTTCAATAGCAAACTGTTAATAATAAAGATATTCCACTACAATGTCTACACTAAGTCTTGGTGAACTTTATCCAGTGTTCTTTATAGATAGAGCTTGTCTGTGTTCGCCCGCGGGCCCTCCCCCCCCCGCTCCCACCGCCGTGAATTTACAGCGGTAGATGCTGCTTTAAAATTCTCTAGCTAACTACATAAAATCTTCAAATCTCTAATCTAACTAAATTGGAAGGATCACAGCTAATAGTAGAGGTTTCTCTGTTCAGAAATAGACTAATTTCGCTGAGCTGTTTGGCCACAGGCAGAGCGCAGGTCCTATCCCTATGAGACGCTGAGAGACACTGAGGCTGAAACAGGAAACGCTATTCTATGTAAAACGAGGTCATGTGATTTTTCCAGCCAATCGCAACCATACACATCCCAGTCATGACGTCGCACACACATCTCACCCTGCTCTATTCTGTAATCTGATTTGCTGGCCGCCAAAACTACAGGAAGCGCCGAAAAAGGCGCGATCTTAATAGATGATGCACAGATTTTAACCTTAATTATCGCATGATCTGGAAATTTCGATCACCATAAAAACCTTGCCGATTTCAACTTTGTCGATAAAAATCGCTCAACACTACACATCACCTATAAACAGATTTTTACTATGTAATGTTGTTTCTTTTGTCTGTACTTATACCCTCTACATTGTAAAATACTGTGAAATATGTTGGCGCTATATGAGAAAAGGTTATTATTATTAGAAAAGTGATTGCAATGCCTCCAAACACATGAGCTGTATGTCTGCAGTGCACAAGTATTAGGACCCGATGTATTACAGGTTGCTGAAAGTAAGTCACAAGAGAGGTAAGTCTTTTTCCGGATAACCAGAGTTACAGGGTAATACATAAAACTTTGCTTTTTATGATTCATTTTCTAAGCCCATAGAATGCATCTTTTCTTACATATTTAATATTGATTTTGATCCTTAGCATTTACATTCTCCTTCTCTCTTATGAATGCTACTTTTGTTTTGCTATTATACAAAATAGAACATAGGCTTCTCACCCTAACACATACACTTAAAAAATATTACATTATATGTGCTCGGAACAATTTGAAATAATTATGCAATCAACACTTGTAGTAAAATACAGTCCTGTAATAAAGTCCAGCAGTTGTTAAAATGAGTCTTGTGAAAGGTGCAAGCTTTCTTTGTGTTTAATTTCGGTACACGGTCCTGGACAGTGTTGGCTTTAATGTAAGTATTACCTAAATTTATGGTAGATTTCCTTTTCTTCTATATTAGGAACTTACAGGTATTTTTATTAGTGGAAAACTGGCTTGCAATTATAATTTTATGAGTGAAATAAAAGTATTAATTTTCCAGCAATTTTTGCAGATTACTTTATTGTATTCTATTTATTTTGGAACAAGATATTTACAGACCTTAAAAAAAAGTCAATGCAAAGTGAAGAATAGACTTCAAGTGTACCTGTCACTCTCCTGACATGTCTATGTATATGTATTCTGTAAAAATAACAAAACAGGAGCATCGTTTTTTTACAACCCTGCTTTGTCTTGTCTCTCTGTTATTCCTTCTAAAAGTATATGAATAACTTAACAACTGGGTTTTACACTTTTCACTTGTCAATGAGGTGTCTCCTGCCATAATCGGACATTATCAACATTACAGTGCTCCCTCAACATACAATATTATATGGTTCTAGGGTGACCATTATATTTTGAAACCATAACTCTATGAAAAACTGGTAATTAGTTCCGACCTCTAAAATGTCACCAACATAACGTAACAAAAAGATGAACGAAAATAAAGCAGATAACTAAAATAAATAAAGTTTTTACATATTACATCAGAAAGACCTGATGGAAGCTGGAAATCCCATTCTATGTTGAGAATAGGAGCTTGTTTGAGTCATGTACTTTATACACATTTTACAAGAGAAAAGAAATTGTTACTAGTGTTGAGTGATTATTATCGAAAAAATGTTGAAATCAGCACGGTTTTTATGTTGATCGGAGGTTAAAATCTGCGCATAATCTATTAATATCGCGCCATTTTCGCCGCTTCCTGTCATTTTGGCGGCCAGCAAATCAGCTTAGAGAATAGAGCAGGGTGAGCTGGGTGTGCGACATCATGACTGGGATGTGTATGGTTGGGATTGGCTGGAAAAAATCACATGACCTCGTTTTACATAGAACAGCCCTTCCTGTTCATGATCAGTGTGTGTCTGTGTATCATAAGAGCAGGACGTGTGCTCGGTCTCTCTCAAAACAGCTCAGCGAACCTGTTCTCTTTGTTCACACATACAACTATGCTTTTAGCTGTGAACATTAGAACTTAGATATATAAGAGATTTTCTGTTTTTTGTTACTTAGGCTGAGAATTTTAAAGGAGCATCTAGCGCTGTACAGCCGCGGGAGTGGGGAGGGGGCAGGAGGGGGTGCGGGCAAACACAGACAGAAAGGCTGGCAGGCAGGCAGGCTTTTGAAAGGAGAGGGGATAATTGTGCAGCCCAGACTCTGCTTTGACCCTGCATTGAAATGGGTTTTTATTAACAGTTTTTGGTGAAATATTAGCTTGTATTTTGTGCAGCCTGTACTTATATTAGGATACAGAACTTTTCTAGTCACCGCAGGTGTATTTATAGGTGCAAAAACCACGTTTTATTATCCGTACACAATTTAATTACGTGTTTTTCACTTTGGCGCAGCCCAGCTTTGTTAAAATTCACATTTTTTACTTAGTATACGTTACAGTACTTTTCTAGTTACCACAGGTGTATTTATAGGTGCAAAAACCACGTTTTATTATCCGTACACAATTTTTTTTTTGTGAAATATTTTTTATTAGCATTTTCAACATTAGAGCAAACCATAACCCCAACATGGGGTATTAAAGAAAAAGACAAAATACATGGGGTAACTGGGGGCGGAAAGAAGGAAGGGGGGGGGTAAGCGTAAGGGGGGGGAGGGAAGTACGAGCAGGCCATACATTTTGCAAGAAATGGTTTTCAAAGAATACCGTTTAACTGATCTAAGACATAGACTATGTTGATAATATAGAGCTGATATTGCATTGGCCGCTCTAGGGTGATCAGAACTAGCACAATGATTAATTAAAAAAATGAAAGTTTTAGTTTGATGAGTGTGAGACTAGCGGTTGTGTGCGTTTGTACAGACCAGCATCGCACCGGAACCCCGGAAAGGGTCCTGAGAATTAAAGCTTAGTTGTTAGAGCTACCGGACAGCCTAGAATTTATCATCTAGATCATGGGGAACATATATAGAGTTTAGGTATGCATACCATAAATTGCAAAATTGGTTCCACATTATGGTAGATGAACAAAAATTCAATTAGTAAGTGTGGTTCAGTAAAATGTGTTAGCATCATGGACCGTCTTTATAAGTGCTACTCCAGAACGGCCAAAGAAATTAACATATAGCAAACCGAATAGTTGCTTCAATTTAAAAAAAACAAAAAAACATCAAAGTCACGGAAATACCGCAGAAGTCTATGTGTTAAACCTGAGGATCATGGGGTGATGATTCCGTGGTAAGAGTAGCCACATCGGAAAACAGGATACCGGAGTCTAATCTAGTACCTCGCATTAAGCAGCATAGAGTTACCAATAGATTACAGCTTAAGCAAATAATACATGTATTCATAAAGAGGGGGGGGGGAGGGAGGAGGGTAGAGAGAGGGGGAGGTAGAGAGAGAAAAAAAAAAAATGGAGGGGGAAGGCGGGGGAAAGAAACCAGGGAGAGTTGCGGACCGCCCACCACCCAGAATATGAAGGGTCAGCGGGTTATTTGGTATGTCAAACTCCAACAGCAGCGGGAATCGGGTGATCAGGTATTGGGGGTTGACCTCCAGCGACACATCCTAAGTACCAGGTGGTTGACTGAAAGCAGGATCGGATGCGGGTTCTTATATGCGCTGGGAGGATGTCTATGATGGGTTGCCAAGTCAAAAAAAATCCCTGAACTTTCAACTCTTTCTGTATAGAAGAGTCCACCCAATCCATCCACAGCAAAAATGATAATTTCTCTAGAAAAATACGTAGGGATGGGTGGGTAGATCCCATTCATGTTTGTAAAATAGTTTTACGAGCTGCAGCCGAAATGCAAACAAGTAATTTCTTAGTATAGCGCGATATTTGTGAATTTAGTTCCAGGATTCCAAAAATGGCCCACATTGGCGAGAGGGGGACCTCCGCGGATGTGTGAGTTCGGGCGAAACGGTGTATGCGTCTCCAAAAGGCTCTAGCTATCGGGCAGCACCAGAAACAGTGCATCAAATCTGCAATAGTTTCTCCACATCTGGGACAGTTCGGCGACGGGCTTCCTCCCATCAAAAATTTCCGGTTTGGGGATATATAGCCTCGATGTATAATTTTCAAGGACATCTCCCAATAAGAAACGCTAGGAATATATTTGAGCAGTCGGGTATGTGCTGCTAACACTTCAGCTATATGTAGGTCTGGGATGTCGCTAGTCCACCTGCAAAGGCCTTTGGGTCTAGAGTCATAATCAATAAGGGATCTAAGTTGTGTGTAGAATGTTGATATGTGTCCCCGTGTGTCTGGCAGTTTAGAGAGCGTGGTAACTACAGTGTCCTCCCAATCTTCCCGACGAAAGGATCCCACTGACGCCATTGCAAAACTTTGTAGTTGTAAGAAATGGAATAAATGCGGACGAACAAAGTCAAACCTAACGCATAGTTGATTGAATGTCAATAATCTTTTCTGTTGGATATCTACCAGATCCTCCAATTTGGAAAGCCCTCGTTCCGTCCAATATTTGAAGATTGGGTGAGGTTTGCCGTGCTGAAAAGCCGGGTTTTTGAGGAACCTAAGTCCCAGGGAGGACTCCGGTGATAAACCTCGTTGCCTACGAACAGCACGCCAGGTTTTCCAGGGAGCCATAAATAATGGGTTTTCTCGCACCTCCTGAGGGAGAGCACTATAGGGCAGGTGTAATAAATTTATTAGAGAGGTATGGGGGTATAGACAAGCTTCCAAGTCCCCGGGTGAGTACATGCAGGATCCAGAGAACCAGTCACGGAGAATACACAAATTTGTGGATAGGTTATAGATTTTAATGTCTGGGAAATTAAGGCCTCCATGGGATCTAGATTGGCGAAGTATAATATAGGGGACTCGAGGGCGTTTGCCATTCAAGATGAATGAGGCAAATAATTTATTGATCATTTTCTCATCTTTAGGCCGCAAGTATAATGGCAGTGTCTGAAATAAATATAGGAGTTTCGGGAAAACTATCAGCTTTAAAAGATTGGCCCTACCTTTAAAGGACAAAGAGATTCCTGACCAAGCATTGAGTTTATCTTTAAGAAATTGTATGAAAGGGTCTAAGTTTGCTGAGTATAATTTGGAAGGGTGCCGCGTAATTTGGACTCCTAAATAAGTTATGAAGGATTTTTGCCATTTTAAAGAAAACGCGTTGGTCCAGAGTGGGGAGGATGGGCCCGAGAGAAGTAATGCCTCTGTTTTGTCCACATTGATTTTGAATCCCAGTAGTTCCCCCTTTCGCTCGACCTCCGTCAACAATTGGGCCAGAGAGTGCTGTGGTCTGGAGATGAATAGTAATAAATCGTCAGCATAAGCAGAGAGGCGTATCTCCGTATTACCAACTTTTATGCCCTGAAATCCATCCCAAGTATGTAAATAACGGAGGAAAGGGTCGAGTGCGAGGTCGAACAAAAGGGGGGAGAGCGGACATCCCTGTCTAGCCCCACGATATATTGGGATTAGGGGTGAATTTTGATCGTTTATTGTGAGGACTGTGGTTGTATTGGATTGTAAATTTTTCAGAAAGTCCAGGAAGGCAGTTCCAAAGCCCCTGTACCTCAAAGAGGTGTTCAGAAACTCCCAGGAAACTGAATCAAATGCCTTTTCGGCGTCTAATCCTAGGAGCATTGTAGTGGGGAATTTGGTGGAAGAAGCTGCAATTGTAGCCGCTATAGCTGTTCGAATGCCCAATGTAGAGTGGCATCCCCTCACAAAAAAACTAACTGTGACACCGTTAATAATCTGGGGAGGACCGATTGTAATCTATTAGAACGAATAGGAGCTAAAATTTTATAGTCGGTATTGAGGAGTGAGATTGGGCGATATGAACCCACATCCTTGGGGTCTCTTTTGGGCTTGGGAATGAGGACTGTACGGGCCTCCTGGAAGGAGGGTATTTGTGTATTGTTTAGATAAATTGAGTTATAGAGATCCGTGAGAACCGGGGTTAACTCCCCTTTAAGTATTTTTAAATATTCACCAGATAAACCATCTGGGCCCGGCGATTTATTGTTTTTAAGGGTCTGAATAGCCTCGCGGACTTCCTGCTGAGAAATAGGGGCTGACAGGCAATCTGTTTGCTCTGGTGTCAGTTTAGGTGGTTGGGTGAGATTGAGCAGATCCCAAGTGGCTTGGGACTGGTAAGGTCTTGATTGGTATAGGTCAGAATAGTAAAGAAAAAAGGCATCGATGATGTCCTTATTATTTGTGATAGTCTGACCTGTGCGTGGGTGTCGGATTTGTATTATGTGCTGTTTGGGGGAATGTGGTCTTGCAAGCCGGGCTAAGAGCCTACCCGATTTTCCACCCCAGCGAAAGAAGTGATTTCTGGTGTGCTCTATTTGCCATCTAGCCTGTGTTAGAGTATGGGTGTCCAATAAATGCTTGGCATCTGTGTAGAGTTGTCGGTGTGCCTCATCGGGGTGCTCTAGGTATGCTCTGTGTGCTTCCAGCAGCTTGGTGTGTAAAGTAGTATACGTGTGCTTTGCACGTTTTCTTAGAAGGGAGACATATGCCATAATATGGCCGCGCATCACCGCCTTGAACGTTCTCCAGAGCAAAGAAGAGTCCACCTGGGATTGGGAATGGTCATCTATGAAGTTATTACAGTTTGTCACTACATATGAGTGAAAGTCAGAGGAATTTATTAAGTAGGACAGGAACCTCCAGTGCCTATCCCTCGTCCGGGGGACGTCCAAGGCCAAGTGAATCTTGATGGGGGCATGATCTGAGATAGCGATGGTATTAATACGTGTGGTGCGTACTTGTTGAACTAGTGGGTCAGAGATCAAAAATAGATCAATACGTGAGAAACTATTGTGGACTGTAGAGAAGAAAGTATAATCTCGCTCGTTGATATGTTGCACCCTCCAGGGGTCACATAGATGGAGGTCCTGCATCATATGAAGGAGGCTTTGCCTAGCCCGAGATTCCACAGATGGGGAGGAAGACCTATCTAAAGCGGAGAAAGGTACTGCAATGAAGTCTCCTCCAATGATTAGGTTGTCAGTGTGTTTGGGTAATAGAAAGTGGTATATTTGTGAGAAGAATTCCGGGGAAGGGGAATTTGGCGCATAAATGTTAAGGAACGAGTAAGGCGAGCCCTCAATTTGTAGGGACACATAAAGGAAGCGACCCTCTGGGTCAGCATATTCCTCTAACAACTGATATTTTATGGAGTTGGTGAGAATAATGGCCACCCCCCTAGATTTGGTAGAATAGTTAGCCGAAAGGCAACGATTGATCCATGGGGCTCGTAATTCACAGCCTTCCCCCTCCCGCCAATGGGTTTCCTGGAGGAATACATCAGGGCGCAATCTTCTAATCTGAGTAAGGATCCTTTTGCGTTTGATGGGGCAATTCAAACCCGCAACGTTCCATGAACATATCTTAAGGGTGTCTATGGTACTAGGTGTGGAGGTCAAAGTAGAAATTAGAGTACTCATCCTATTCCCGTGCGAGGAGACATGACGTGAAGATGGAAAGTCGTGAGGGCTCCAGTCGACCTGTCCCAGCGAGCAGGCAGAGCTGGATTATGGATGGCGTCGGACGGTCCGCAACCCCCCGGTGGGAGAAGAAGGGGAGGAAACTTATTTTAATGGCGAGCAGCCGTGGTCAGGATCTCCTCTGCCGCGATCCGCGACTGGCGCAGTGAGAATGAGGGCTCCCTGCGGTCAACTAAGCAGGCGGGCCAGTCGCACCTGGAGGCATACAGCCGTGATGTGAGGAGGTCCGCGTGATGTTCTGCGCCTCCTGGATCTTCCGATTCAAGGGATCGTTGTGCGCACCGGAGCGGCAGGTCTGTAGTCACGGAGATTGGCCGGGTCTTCTTTCTGTGCTGTGCCGGAGAAAGGCAGAGACCAAAGAAGTCTGTGCCCGAAATCTCGGGCAGCTGCCGAGGTTTCCGCAGTGATTTTTTTGCAGACGCTTCACAGCGGCACTCTTGAGGTAAGGCGTGGGGTTGGGTTTACCAGCAGTGGGTCATTGCGGTCCACTATGAGCGCAGGGCGGGAGCTGGCTGTGATGTATATGAAGGCAGCTATACATCAGCCTTAGACCTCCGGTGAGAAAGGTGTGATGTCTCCGTCGAAAGCTCTCTGTCTTGTCCTCTCAGACCAGCAATCGGTGTTCGCCGCTGGTGCAGGTGGGAGGCCAAAAAAAGCAAAATTTGTGGGCTGGACGGGCTGAGGAAAAAAAAGGGCCATCGGGAAGTCCTCCTCCGATTTTAATTTTTTTTATTTCATTTTGGCGAGGCATTTTTGTTAAAAGCCCCTCTTGTAGGGGATATTCCATAAAAAATTTGCTAGTTTTGCAGGGAAAATTTTCATAGGTGCAAAACACCTGTTTTAACAGTAACATTTAATTCCGTTTTTTCACTTTGGGAGCCCGCTTTGTTCAAAGCCCCCTTTTTTTCCACAATTTGGTTACAAAATTTTTAGCCCCACCCGGGTGTATTTTAGGGTCAAAAAAAAAACGTTTTTTTTCCCGTACACAATTTAATTACTGTTTTTCCTTTGGCGCGGGCCAGCTTTGTTAAAAGGGACCCTTTTTTTTACTTCATGGGTTTTCGAATTTTTTTGTCACTGCGGTGTATTTTATGGTGAAAAAACCAGTTTTTTTTATCCGTACACTTTTTTAATTAGGATTAGTTCATTTGGGTGGGCCATTTTTGTTAAAGCCCCAATTGAAGGGATAAAAAATTTCAAAAATTTTTTTTAATTTGGGGTATTTCTTTGTTGCAAAAAACCCCATATTAACGTAAAAAATTTAATTCCCGTGTTTTTCATTTTGGCGCGCCAAGTTTTTTAAAAAGCCATTTTTAACTCACAAAGGATACAAAACTTTTTTTGTCACGGGGTTATTTAGGTGCAAAAACCCTTTTTTAAACCGTCCCAAATTTTTTTTTCGTTTTTTCACTTTGGCACCCCACTTTGTTAAAGCCCATTTTTATTTTACAATAGGTACAAACTTTTTAGTCACCGAGGGTTTTTGGGTTTGAAAAAACCCTTTTTATTATCTTCCCAAAATTTAAAATTAGGTTTATTTTCATTTTGGCCGCCAGTTTTGTTAAAAAGACCCCTTTTGGGATATTACTCGAAATTGCTAGAAAATTGCAGGGTATTATGGTGCAAAAACCACCTTTTCGTAACAATTTAATTCCCGTTTTTTTCATTTTGGGTTTGCAGCCCGCTTTGTTAAAGACCACTTTGTACCCCCAAATGGATACAGAACTTTTCTGTCACCGCGGGGTTTTAAATAGGGGGCAAAAACCACCGTTTGTTAGGGTTTAAAATTTTTTTAAATAGCTGCATTGACGTGGGGGGCCCAAATTTTTTTTTCAAATATCCACTTGTACGACAATTCTGTTAAACATTTCTACAACTGTTCCTTTTGTCTTTTCTCAAAAAACGCAATTTTCACCTTTAAAACTTCTAAATGTTTTTATTGCGCTCGTTGAATCTCTTTTGGGCACTTGTATGTATTTGTTGAAAAATTTAAAAATTCCTAGCCCACGGGGGAGTTGTAAATCCTGGACAAAGGAAAGCACTGTTGATTTTGTCATACGGTTTTTTTTCCACCAACCGGGCATTTACAGTATTCGCTAGAATAATTTAGTTTTCTTTTCCCTAGTTGCTGTGGAAAATTAGGGGATTTTGAATAGCTGTGTTTTGGGCCATTTTTTAAATAAGAGATTTTCAAAAACTCTTCCATTCCTTCTTAAATTTTTATCTTTCTAAAACATGGGCGAAATGCAGGTGGAAGCGAGCAAAGAGGGGGTGGAGGTAGAAACAGAAAGGTGCTCTTCCAGTGCGGGCGACAACCGCATGCCGGGAAAAGTCGGTTGCGGGGACTGTCAGGGCTGCATCGCTGGGTCAGGGCCCTGTGAATCTCAGTAACGACAGCGTCGCCAATCTGTTCTTCAGGGGTTTAATGCAACCTGCATCCGGGCGGGTTCTTACCTCCTATCCTCACATTTAACAGCCCACAAATTTTTCCTTTCGCTCACCCCCATCCTTTAAAACCAGGGAAGGCGGGCCCAAATGTAAAATCGTGTCCCCAAACCACTTTTAAAATAATCCTTTTTTCTAAAGCCTTTTTGAGGGGAAAAAATTTTTGGGGTTGGGGGTCGAAGGCATTTTAAAAAAGATCAAGGGGCCCAAAGGGGGGATGATTTTGTCTGTTTGGGGGGCCCCTTTACTAAAGCCTTTTCAGGGGAGGGAGAAAAAAAGGGGAAAATCGGAAAAAACCCGGGGGGCAGTGGGGCAACCCCTTGCAGTCCCTCTTGCTTGTGGGCCCGCGGGTTACGGGAAATGCTTTTTGGTCAGGCCGGCCCAATTTCCCCTTTTGTTGATGATGTTTTATGATGACTTTTGGCGGATCCAAAATTGGTTTTTCGCGAATTTGCTTGGGGTTTTTCATCAGGGACGAGGAGGAAAGTAATGGGGTAGTAGGGGGCCCGCCCAAAAAGGGGGGGGGAGGGCGGTCGCGAATTTCCGTTTGAAATGATTCCGAAACCCCCCGGGATCGGGGTTTACCCCCGCTCTTCACTTTAGCCGTCGAAAGGTCCGGGAAACCTCAAAAAACCTGGGCCTTTTTCGGAAAGACTCGGGTTTCCCCTTTTTCCCCCAATGAAATTTTCCCGCCTTTCCCGGTTAAACGCATCAGTAGAGGGGGAATTTAAAGGTGTTTAACCCCCAACCAAAATATCGGTCACATGCGGGAAATGAAATGATTTAAAAATGGAGGAACACTTGGAAAAAAAAAAGGGGCCCCCCCAACCGTTTGCGGGGGCTTCCAACCCCTGTCCACCCTCTGTCTCCCCCTTTTTATCCTCCCCCCCACCCCCAAAAGGCGTCCTCGCTGCCCATGTCTTCAAAATTCATGATCAGGTTTTAGCCTCCGCTTCGGGCCTTTCCACCGTCCCCCAAATTTCCCCCCCACCCCCCGGGGGCCCCCACCCTTTCCTTTCCCCTTCCACCGTTTGAGGTCCTGCGGGGGTTTACGGGGCCCATTTTTAAGCAGCCGGGGCCTTCTGTTTAAAGGTTTTGGGGAGCGAAAAAAACATTTTTAATCCCAAAAAACCAAATTCCCAAAGCCAAAACCCGGAAATTATCAAAAATTGCAAGTTTTGGGGCCTTGGGAAAATTGTTTCCTTTCCATTGGGGGGACAAGGGGGTTTCCGGGGCACATCATGGGCCCTTCCCTCCCCCTTTTTCCATTTTTGCCGAGCGGGTTTTTTTCTTTCCCAAGAAAAGGCCCCCTGCCCGGGCCCGGGCCCCGGTTGTATTTTAAAAATTTTCAAGGTGTTGTCTGAATCTGGGGGCCGGGGAAAAATTTCCTTTGGGGACCCCGGGAACAGGGGACTAGAAAGCCCCGGAAAAAAGGGGGGGCTAAAATTCTCTGGGGAAAGCTCCCGGGGTTGAGCTGGGGGGGTTTTTTTTCCCCCGGGGGGTACGGTGGCTCTCGGCTGGGAAACCCAACGCTCTTCAAACCCCCAGGGATGGTGAAGGGTTTTTTTCCAACCCCCCCCAAGGCCCTTGGGGAATCACATCCCCGGGAAAAAAAGGGGCCGTTTTAAAAATTTAAATCGGGCTTGGAGGCCCGGGTCCCAACACAGGTGGGGAAGTTTGGGGGCCCGGCCCTTCCGAAAACGGGGGGGGGGGGAAAGGCGTTTGGCTGGGGGGCCAAAAAAACCTTTTTTGCCAGGAAAGGTGGTGTGCGATATCGGGCGAAAATTCTGTGGCCCCCCTTTTTGATCGGTAGGTGGGGCAATCCTTTGGGCCTGGAACATGTCATGAACCTTGTCTTTCCAAAAAATTTCAAAAAGGGGGCTCCCCGGGTTTGGGGGAATGTTGCTGGGGAAAAGGCTCGAAGTCTAAGTTCCCCCAATTCCGCCGTTGAACCCGGGTTTCATCCCCCCCGGCTGCGTTGAAAGCGTCTGTCGGCCTCCCCTGCCCAACCCTTTCCCCTTTGGGTTGACGTGGAAAACCGTTGGAATTCCAACCCTCCACTTGGGCTGCGCGTTTGTGGCGCAGCGCAATCCCAATTTACCCCAGGACAAAAGGGGACCCCATGGCCTAAAAAGAAAGCGGGGGGGAAACTCGGGGTGTTGGCCCCCGAGGTGGGGGCAGGTGAAAGGCTTGCACCTTTTCCTTTGAAATTTTTGAAAAAAAGCCCCCAAAAAATGGTGGGTGGGGCAATCCCCCTTGGGAAAGCATGGGCATTGTGGGGGTTTTTTAGTTTGGAAACGTCTTTTTGGCACTTGAAAAACCCCTGGTTTCCGCCGGGGGAGGGAAAGGGAGGGGGGGAAACACAGATGGGGAAAACCGGACCCTTTCTCCCCCGTAAAAACCCCAACAAGGCCCAACGTTTAAAATTTTTATCGGTTTTTCATTGGGCCTTTGGTTGGGGGGTTCCGGGTTTGTGCAAGGTGGGAAAATCAATTCCGGGGGTGCATCATCTCAGGCAATTGGGGGCTGGTTGGGGCTGGGGCCGGAGGCAGGGGAAAGGAGGGGGAGGGGTTTTCCTAAAACCCCAAAATTTTTTTCCGACGCCCCTGCCTTTGGGGGAAAGGGGTTTGGCGAAAAATTTTGAGGCGGAGGGAAAGGATGGGGGGAAGATCATTTTTTGCTAGTGCCCCTCGCCCCAGGGGCCCTTGGGGAAATTCCCAAGGTTTCCCCCTTTTCCTTTTGAGCGTTTGGGTTGCCCCTTTTTCCTCCACATGACCCTGTTTTAAGGCCTTTCAAAATTTGGAAAAAAAAGTTATGGGGGGGACCATCCTGGTTTCCCGGTACAAAAAAATAAAGCACTTTTTTCCCCCCCCCAACCAAAATTAGAGAGAAAAATTTCCCAGGAAAGGGAAGGCCCTTGCTGTTTGGGATCCTGGAGACATCTTTTGTGTTGCTTACTTTTACCCCTAAATTGTCACGGTGGAAAAAACATCGTGAAGTGCCCGGCAGTAAAATGCCAAGTAGGCGTAGCGGCGGAACAGGCAAGGTGGCAAAAGCCTAATGGGGGGCCCTAGGGCCCAATCTTTTTTTTCCCCACCTCCCCAAAAGCATGCAATGCAGGGCACCCCCCAAAACAAAAAGAGATAGCTTTTAAGATTTTGGTCCCAGGGGGATATCTGGGGTCTCAACACCGATGTTTTTGTATGTTTTCCCCCCCGGGCCCAAATTAGATTTCCCTTGGATCCAAAAATGGACAAAATTGCCCGAGCGGGCCCGGGGTAACGCCAAAAGGAGGTGTCAGCACCCAAGCGTCATATTTTTGAGGGCCCTTCCCAGCACGTGGGGGAAAGTCTTTAAAAGAAAAAACGCTTCCGGTTTTTCCACGAAAAATTTTTGGTTCTTTTGACTTTAATCAAAAATTAAATTCGGCTGGATCTCTATGATGTTGTGGCCCCAAAATTTTGCCGGGGCCCCGTTTTAGTTGCGGTTTAATTCCCTTTTTTCCCTCTTAAAAAAAGAAATGGCCCCTCTTAAAAAATTTTTTTTTAAAATGATAAATTTTTATTTGCAAATTTTTTTTTTTCTCTTTTCCAAAAATTTCATTTTGCTGGTTTTGCTGTGAGGGGGGCTGTAAATGACGAAGGTTTTTTTAAACAACTTCGTATTCAATTTACTAACTTTATTTAAGAGTTTTTCGCTTTTTGTTCATTGGTTTTTTGGGCCCTTTTTTGTGTGGGTACAGTTTAAAATTTTTGGTTTTTTTAAAAACGGGGAAAGGGGGTTTTTTAAGGGGAATTTTTCCCTCCCCTTTTTTTTTCAGTGGCTGAGAAGTCTTTTTTTAAAATTTTTTTTGTTTTTAAAAAATGAAAAGCAATATTAAGGTCCTTTTTATAAAAAAAAATGTTGTTTCAAAAACGCTTTGTTTTCAAAATTTGGGCCAAAGTGGCCCCAAGGGTATGCTTTGAATTTTTGGGGGAAATTTTGTTTTAAAAATGAAAGCTTTAAAAACTACGGCCCTATTAAAAAAAAAAAAATGTTGTTTCAAAACAGCTTTTTGTTCTTCCCCAATTGTAAAGGAGGGGCCCAAAGGGTTTTGGTGCTTCGGGGAAACAGGAATAGGTTGGAAAATTTTTAAAGGGAAAACCCCCATATTCAATTTGACTTGTTTTTGCAAGATCTTTAAAAAATAGCTTTAAAATTCCCTTTTTGAGAAAAAAAAAAAACCCATTTTTTAAAAATTAAAAAAAAGAAAAAAACCAAAACAGGGGGTTTTTCCCAAATTCCTATATTAAAAAGTGTTTTTTCTGGGAATTAAAAAACAAAAAAAATTGAATGAAAAAAAATAGCGGGGAAAAAAAAACCCCCTCTGAATTATACAAGGGGGGTTTCAGGAAAACTTGCCCCAGTTTTGGTTTTTTAAAGAGGCCCTTGGATTTTGGGGGCCCCCACAAAAAAAAAGGAAGGAAAAAAAAATTTTACAGAGGAAATTTCCTCCAATTTGAAAAAATTGAAAAAAAAGAATCCCCAAAAAGAAAAGGGGAAACCCTGGGTGTAAAAGGAAAGTTAACCCCCAGTTTTTTCCAAGTGAAGCTTAATTGGTCCGCATTTTAAAAGGGGGGGAAAAGCGGCAAAACCCGGTTTGGGGACGGTGTATGGGGAAGGTGGAGTTTCAAACTTCCCGGGTTTCCCCACTCTCGCTTTCGGGCACACATTTTCTTTGCTGCGTCATAAGGGCTTTTAAAAACCTGCGTTTTAAATTAGAGGGAACGACGCCGGGGCCGGGGCTCTCCCCGGGCACCCACTAAAAATCCCCCCCTGGGTAAATTGTGGGGGCACGGGGACAGGTTTTGCCCAAGGGCCTTTTTCAATTTTAAAATTTGGTGGTTGAAAAAATTTTTTTAGGGGCATTTTTTAAAATCTGTGGGTCGGGGACGGGTTTTTAAGGGTATGCTGCGGTCCGGACGGGTTTTGGGTAAATGCCCCAGTTTCAAAAAAAAGGGTTGGTTGAAAGATTTCCTTTTTTTGGGGCCCCTTTTTAATTGGGGGTCGACGGGGTTTAAAGGGTTTTTTTCTGCGGCCCGGACATTTTCTGGGCCCAATGCCAGTTCAATTTAAAAGGGTGGTTGAAAAAACCCTTTTTTCCGGCACTTTTTAATCTGGGGGTTTCTGCGGGTTTTAAAGGGGTTTCCAATGCTGCGGTCCGGGGACGGGGTTTTTGTTAATGTCCAGTTAAAAATTTAAAAGGGTTTGGTTTTGAAAAAAATTCCTTTTTTTCCGGGATTTTTTTTTTCTGGGGGTGGGCAGGTTTAAGGGTTTATATGCGGCCCGGGGGGGACATTTTCGTTTTTTTTCCCGTTAAACAAAAAATGGTGGTTTTAAAGGGAATCCCTTTTTTCCGGAATTTTTTAAAACCCTGTGGGTCGGCAGGTTTAAAAGGGGTTCTTGCTGTGTGGGGGAACGGGTTTTTGTCTAATGTCCAGTTAAAACTAAAAATGGGGGTTAAAAAGTTTTACTTTTTTCCCGGTTTTTTTTAAATTTCTGGGGGTCATGCGGGGTTTTTTGGATTTTCTTGCTGCTTTCCCGGGGGAAGGGTTTTTAATTGTCCAGTTCAGTAAAATGTTGGTTAAAATTTTAAACTGCCTTTGGGGCACTTTTTTTTTGGGGGTTTCATGCGGTTTTAAAAAGGGTAAATGCTGTGGTCTTGACGGGGATAGGGGAATGGTTTTGTGATTTTTTTTTCTGTGGCTTTTTATGGCCAAAAAGGGGTTGTCCCAAAAGATGAAAGCAGTACCCAATTTGATGTTGTGGATTTTTTTTTCGCTTCTCCAGAAATTTTTGGGGTTTTTTGAAGGTGTTTTTGTTTCCCCCAGGGGAACCTTTAATGGTAATCGCCCCTTTTTTTGGGAACTGATCAAAATTTTTTAAAACCTTTTGGGATGGTGGGGGTTTTTTGATTCCCCCCCGTTGTGTTAGCCGTAATCGAAAAAAATTTTTCCCAATGGCCAGTTCAATTTTAAAAATTGGTGGTTAAAGACCCCCTTTTTTGGGGGGGGCACTTTTTAAATTGTGGGTCGCGGGTTTTTGGTCTTTCTGTGGGTCAAAGTTAGGTCAATGTTTTTAAATTGGTGGTTGAAAGCTTTTTTTTCGGAAATTTTTTAATTTTGGGTCATGAGGTTTAAGGGGTCATTGCGGTCCTGGCAGTTGTTAATGTCCAGTTCAACTAAAATGGTGGTTAAAAAAGACCCCTTTTTTCCCCGGACTTTTTAATCTGGGGTCGATAGGTTTTTAAGGGTCATGTGCTTTCCCCAGCAAAGGTAGTCAAGGCCAGTTCAAGTAAATGAGGTTCTTTATAATACTGCTTCGGGAAAACTTTTTAATTTGGGAGTATGCTTTTTTTAAGGGTCTGCTGTGGTACAAAGACGGGGGGAGAGTGAATGGTCTTTTTGATTTTCTTTCTGTGGCTTTTATAATAGTGTGTTGCCCCAAAATGTAGCAAAGTATCCATTTGTGTTGTGGATGTTAATTCCCCGCTTCTCCAGCCCCTTTTTTTGGGTGTAAGAAAGAAAATGTTGTTCCTCTCCCTTGACTTTAATGGTCTCGGCGATAAATCTATTATCAACTATCGGAAAATCGTCTTGATAATTGCCGATATAGACTATCGACCCGATGACGATAGTCAACGTAATCGCTCATCACTAATTGTTACCTTTGCCTACAGGAGTTGCTTGTCCTGGCACATGGTAAGAGCAGTACAGAACATGTAGGACCGCACTGCACTGTACTGTACTGTAGAGAGGCACTACTAGACCGGCAATCACTGCATGCAGTTCACTAATGTAGCAGTTTTACAAATGATAATTGCCTGGATCAGTGTCTGAGACATTGTATCTTAAAAACTATACTTAGCATACAATGTCCCAATAAAGATAATAGTATGTTGAAAATATTGTATCCTGAGGCCATTGTAACTTGAGGGACCACTGTAATTGTTATAACTTTAGTATGATGGTATTATTATTATTATTTATTATTATTATTATTATTATTTTTTTATTATTATTATTATATTATTATTATTATTATAAGAATAATCTTAGTGCCAACATTTCTTTTACTTTGTCAAAAAATCCATGAAATTTCAAGAGTGAAACATGATGAAATAGATAATTGCAAAAACCTCTGTTTTAGTATTTAAAGCCTTGAATTATATCCAGCTTGGCTCTTTACATTGCAACTCAATAACTGTAGAAACACTCCATGTAAACAATAGATAGCTTCAGTCATTGATAGCAAAAGATGTCCCTCAGATGCCTAATTTTGTGGCGTGACAAGAAAAACTGGCAGTGCAATTCTTACAAACAGGCACGGTGAGGGAATTGGTACTACAGTGAGATGCAGGCATGGTGATAATCCATTAACTTTATTAACCGCAATAAGAAAGACATAAACACTTTTTTGCTGGGGTATCTAAGGGGCCGTTCACATTGTTTATCTGACTGGTATTTGTCCTGTTTCCGTTCCGAGCAACCGGGGGACGTCTTTTCTCCGCGGTTTGCGGAGAAAAGCCCTCCCCTTAAATAAAATTTATTCATTTTCCCCGGAGGGGAAATGAACATGTTTATGTTTTTCGGCTGCCGGCGGCCCCCAACTGCCGGATTTTTCCATTAAGGTCCGTTTTTTAAAATTTTTTTCAGCCCAGTTTGCAGCCATTTTTTCAAAAAAGAAACCGGCTGAAAACCCTGAAATCGTGCCGTGGTGCGGCCAAATGTTCCAATATGTGAAGTAAATTTTCCCAACAATTGGACTGGAAAAAAGAGAAAATTTGTTGTTGGTCTTTGTAATTCAAAGAGTAGGAAGGGGCCCCGAAAAAGTTTTTTTATTTATTGCACACTCCAAAGGGACCTTTTTAAATCCATAAGTGGGGCAAATTAATTGTAATACAATTGACAAAGTCCGAGAGTAATCACAGAGTAAGGTGTAGGCGGGAACAAATTCTAAGGGTGCTTTCACACAGTGCATTTTTTTGGTACGTTTTTGATGTGTTTTTTAGATTTTTTTTTGTGCAGCAATGTATAGCATTAATTGACGCTTTTGATGCATTTTTGGTGCATTTTTTATGCATTTTTCGAATACATTTTTTGTGCAGAAAGGCACAGCAATTACACAAAAACGCATCAAAAACGCATCTGTGTGTGAAAGCACCCTAATCCCATTGAGAGTCTTACATGGGACCAGGGCTGTCTTCTAATCCTGATATGGTCATTGAAAAGAGTGTTTGGCAGTATCTGCTGTACCATGATTATTGAGCTGAGGAAGGCCACGCCTCATGAATTGCAGTGAGCTGTTTCCCAATTTTTAGTAATGATGAGATAAAATTTGGTTTAGGCTTTTCATTTAAATAGCGGTCTTAAGTTAAACATTTTTTCGCCCCAAAGGGGGTCCCCTCCAAAGATTGTCATCCCCTTAACTGCTACCGGGGGCTTTTGGAACCCCACCATTCATTGTGAATGGGTGGATTCGTCTTTTTTGGCCCACAAAACCTTTTAACTATTTAATATGTATTTTAATATTTTTTTCATCAAATGTTTACCACTTCTCATACACAATAGGCATTTCCCATCCAAAAATCATGGCATTGTACAGCATGGTATACTGGTAAATTAAAATGTTTCATGCCCTGGTTGCCAGGAAAGAGCTAAAAAAATCAAGGGGGTCTAAAGGCCCCAAGGGTTTTTTTTTCATGGTCTTTTTAAGGGTTAAAAAAATTTATTTTCATGAAGTTATGAAATGCAGATTGGTACGAATTTCATTTCTGGGGGCCCACAAAAAATCCCCAATCTGGGGTTTTCGTTGTGTTGTCTGAATGGGGGAAGGAAAAAACATCGTTTTATCTATTTTTTCCCACTTAGAAAAAAAGTTCATCAAAAACTTACTTTTCCCCCCAAAAATGCACTAACTGGATTTTATTAATAAGTTTAAAATTGTGCTCAAAAAAACCCATGAGAAAAAATTATTTCATTTTTCCATGAAAATGAAAAAAATGGCAGAAAGTTACTATATAATCAGTAGTAGGGGAAAAACCAGCAGACAGGCCATGAAAAGGGCAGCAAGGGGCAAAAACCCCCTTTTTTTTCTAGAAGCTTGTCCTGTTTAACCCTGGATTAAATGTAGGTATTATTTCTAATCTTTTTCTGGAGCTGCAGTTTTACCTCTTGCATGTCATGCTGTTACAACACCTGGTGCTTGTTTTTCCTTTGCCTACATTTTGCTGTCCATATATCTGTTGCTATATTCACTGCAGACTATTGAGGTTGCTCATTGCAAAAGAATAAATTATTTACTACTTGTTTTGTAAGGCTTAGGCTAAGTCTCACGCACGAAAAAACGTCATTTTTCCGCGTTTTTGTTTTAAAAAGCTGTAAAAAACGACTGAAACAGCTTCTAAAAACTTCTTAGTAAAAAGTCCTGTGTCTCCTAAGGGGTCTTTTTTTCTGCTCTTTTTTTTGTGGTCGTTTTTTTTAAAACATGTTGCAAAAATACGACTGAGCAGGGCAGAAAATTTTCTAATGGAATCTATGTAAAGCGGCAGACTTTTTTATTTTGTGCAGGAATACGTAGCCAATCCATCACTGTGTATCTCTGCAAAAAACACACAAAAACTCACAAAAAACACAGCAAGGATGCGTGAAAAAACACATCAGACACGGACGTGTTTTCAGCAGCTTTTGAAAGGCAGTGAACAAAAAACTCAGTTTTATGAACATTTTTAGTATTTTGTTTTCAGGTAGTTTGTTTGTCCACTGCAGTGTAGACCTAACCTTATCATATATTTGATTAATCTATCTATTCATCCATTCATTTAAATATCTATCTTAGAAGCCAGCCATCATTTTATCTATTTGTCATTCCATCTCTATCTATCTATCTATCTATCTATCTATCTATCTATCTATCTATCTATCTATCTGTTTCTCTCTCTCTCTCTCTGTATATATATATATATATATATTATATATTCTGTTTTTTACATCTATCTATCTATCTATCTATCTATCTATTTATCTTAATATATGTATATATTCTTAATGTATTTATCTATTATGTATTTATCTATCTATCTATATGTCTGTCTTAATGTGTGTATGTATCTATTTAAAGTATGTATCTGTCTTTCTTATCTATCTATCCATCAATCTATTTTTCTTCATGAATGTTTGTATCTATTTATATATATTTCTTTTTTTCTATCTATCTATCTATCTATCTATCTATCTATCATTTAATTATCTATCTTAGAAGCCAGCAATCATTTTATCTATTTATCATTCCATCTCTATCAATCAATCTACCTATCTACCTATCTATCTACCTATCTACCTATCTACCTATCTACCTATCTACCTATCTACCTATCTACCTATCTATCTATCTATATGTTTCTCTCTCTGTGTGTATATATATATATATATATATATATATATATATCTTTTTTTTAATCTATCTATCTATCTATCTATTTTTCTTAATATATGTATCTATTCTTAATGTATGTATCTATTATGTATTTATCTATTTATCTGTCTGTCTTAATGTGTGTATGTATCTATTTACAGTATGTATCTGTCTTTCTTATCTATCTATCCATCCATCAATCTATTTTTCTTCATGAATGTATGTATCTATTTATATATATTTCTTTTTTTTTCTATCTATCTATCTATCTATCTATCTATCTATCTGTATGTTTCTATCTCTCTCTGTGTATATATATATATCTTTTTTTCATCTATTTATCTATCTATCGATCTATTTTTCTTAATATATGTATCTATTCTTAATGTATGTATCTATTATGTATTTATCTATCTTTCTGTCTTAATGTGTGTAGGTATCTATTTACAGTATGTATCTGTCTTTCTTATCTATCTATCCATCAATCTATTTTTCTTCGTGAATGTATGTATCTATTTATATATATTTCTTTCTTTTTTCTATCTATCTATCTATCTATCTATCTATCTATCTATCTATCTATCTATCTATCTATGTATTTGTCTTTTTATCTATCTATCCATCAATCAATCAATCTATTTTTCTTAGGCCATGTTCACACGGCTTAAAAAAGGGCGTATTTCGGTCCGTAAAATTTCGCGCCGAGTGCGCCAACTTCGGGCCGAAACGGCCCATTCATTACGGTAATTTTACAGTTCTCATAGAGAAAATTGGGATTAAAGTTCCTTCACCGCCCCGGGGAATCCGCCGGGCGGGAGAGGGAATATTGACTTGTTTTTTGCGGCGTATACGCGCCGCTAGCAGTGTTTGTCTATTTGGGGCCGGCGAAGTGCCGGCCCCCTGCTTACCCCCGCTTCCGCCACGCCCCCGTCCACACGGCGTAATTGCGGGGCGAAATTACGTCCCGCAATTAAGCCCTGTGAACATAGCCTTAATAGTATTTTATTGTAATCTTTTTTTATTATCTATCTATCTATCTATCTATCTTAAACTATCTACTATCTATCTATTTTTTAATGTTTGATATGTATCTATTTATGCATCGGTCTTTTTTTCTATCTCCACAGCAAATAAAGCAGTACTCAAAAAGTGCTAAGATGCAAACATTGAACTTGAACAATACTTTGAATGACATAACTGCTATGTGTACTGTTTGTAAAAATTTGAGGTTCTGATCTCTCCATCTGTTCAAGGTGGGTTTCATGGGGTGACAGGCAGGGCAATTATCCAGGACCCACTTTTACTGTGTGGAACGATGACTAAACCCCCTGAAGCAACCTTAGAGTAAAAACATAAAACTTTTATGTCGTGGGGGCCGGGGA